>VKHH01006751.1:0-15750 GCA_015144975.1 Epipyxis sp. PR26KG | reverse complement strand
TTCTTTTTAATCAATGCCAGCAAAAAACAATTTTTTTAATTCAAGCTGCTTAATTTCAAAAAAATTATATATATTATCATTATTATTATTGCTATTATTAATAAAAGATACAAATATCTTTTAAATTATTATTATTATTATTTGAATTACTGTATGTTAATTATTATTTTAGAAATGTTGAAACGCTAACAACTGTTGATTTAAATATGAAATTTCCCAACCTCTATGTACCAGCAGATTTTATTGATATCAAGGTAATCTAACCATCATACCGTATGATAATTATCATAGTAATTTTAATAACAATAATAATAAAATTTATAATAATAAGTTCAATAATAATTTAATATGATAATATAGGTTGATTGGCCATCTTTATATCAAGCATTGCATATGGATACGATTATAAATTTAATCCAAACAGGTGGTTAATTTACAATTGACTAATAAATTAATCAATCAATTAATTAATGTATTATGAGTGAGATAATTATTCGTTATATATTATTTTTATAGCACCGATTGTGATTGAAACGAATCCATCAGCTACTGACATTTCTGAAGAAGATGAAAGTAATCCAAATTCTTTGTTTAAATCGATTATGGACCCACCTAAATTCACTTACATTTCTAGTAATGTTGTGAATAATATCATACACAACGGATCTTATTATCCGGATAGATTTGTAAATACCGTCAAACCCGTTAAATTTAATGTGAGAAATAATAATATATTAATTTCTTCAATAATGTTTTTATATACTTCACATAATATCATAATAAAGATAGTAATGAACCGCACATGAATGGGACGATTTCTACTTTATTTGATAGAATTATAATAAATAGTAAATTTTATAAAATCAAGTATTTGGTTTATAAAACTATAATATCTGAAGAAAAATAATATAAATGAATATAATAATTATATTATAAACATTATTTTTATTATGATTTTTCAATGAATTATATTTATTATGATAGGTGAGAGTTATCGTATCATGTGGATTGAAAGATCCTGATACGGAAAGAGTCGATCATACATTAACCCGAAAATTAAGGTATTTATTATTCTATTTTAATATTATTGTTTTTATTATTAGTATTATTTTTATGTACATTATTATGATTGTTATATTGTTATCATATTATTATTAAGATTGGTTTGTGGAAGACGTAAAGGGAGTGTGATGCTTCTTGGTGGACCATGGTGTCGTGAGCTTGATGGCGGGGATCCATTACAGGTGCTTTGAAATCATAAAAATAATTGCCGAATATTATAATCATTGTTTTCATATTGATTATAGGATCGTAATTGTTTGATTAATACAGCTCGTAGGGTTGTGTTTGCTCAATCATTTTTAGATGTTTGTTATGTGAATGAACAATATGCAAATGGCAATTATTATCGTAATCATGAAGAAAATATCACAATACCAAGTAACCTTGTCAAGTTATGCGAAGTTAATTATCATCGTCCAAAAGAAGAAATCAAAGGGAAATTGTATCCTGAACAGGTAATTTACTATAATAATCGTATAATGTTATAGAGCATCTCCTGAATTCATAATCGGCAACTATGTGCTGCCTCCCTCAGCCAATCCTCATTCAAATAAACAACTACCATTTTCTGGTCAAACGACTTTCTCCACATTATCAGCAACTTACTTTCATTTTTATTTATTTGATGGAGGGGTTCCAAGTAAAAGAGACGGAAACGTCATCCAGTAACTTTATTTTTAAAAAAATAGTAAAACGTCAATTTAACTTTTTAAAAGATAATGACATGATGCAATCACGAATTATTATTGATAGTTTAAGAATCATGTGAACCTTGTGGAATTCGATACAGTAGTGATCCTTGCCACGAAATATTCTTTTTTATTAGTAATAATCGTATATGGTTTTTCATTAATGTTGATAGGAGGAAGTTACTGCCATTTACTTATACACTGTCCAACCTCAATCTATTCCACACGAAGGTTATTATGATGAGTTATGGGATTTGTTTGATAATCGTGTGAAAGGTTCTAAAATCGGTCCAAGTGTTAATAAATCCGTTGATCAATTCTGGGATGAATATTCTAATGAGAATAATCAACAAGTTAATAATGATGCTGATTGGTCAAGTCAAGTCGAAGCGAAAACAGAAGAAAATAATGCAAATAATAATGATAATAGCATTAACAATGATAACGCAGTCACAGGTGATATTGAAGGGAAACAAGATGATCGAGATACTCCTATATTATCTGTAGAAATTATTACTGATGGGTCTGATGTGAAAAATGAGGCTGATATTAAACCATCTGAAACAGACCAAGTTACAATCACGGTGAAAGTCGATGAAAGTGAGTTCATTATTATCATTATTTTTATGATACATTTATATGATCATTTATTTATTAAAATATTATACTTCTTAAAGATTCTAAAGACATTCCCGTTGAAAATAATCCTACAACAGATAATAATGATAACTCCAAAGAGACGACCGTAATATCATCATCAAAGGCTGTAGCAGCAGTTGCAGCGCCATCGACAAGAACAGCTTTGGTGAAACCAGCTAATCCTTCAGTCATGCTCTGTCCAATGGTGAGTCACTAATATTATCATACTATTTCATTATTTTATTGTTATTTTTTGTTTTTTTAATCTATATATTATATAATACTCATAATAATATTATTATTCATTTTATTTAATACCAGCAAACACAAATTTATATAATTATCGCATTAAATTATTAATTTAACAATATTGTTCTGTATGTCTTTTAGCCTTTGCCAAAATCTGTATTTGATGACAGTACTAAACGACAAGAAGGAATATCATTGCGAATGATTCCATTGAGCACAGTTTTAAGTTATTCGCAGGTATTATACCATAATACAATTGTTATCATACTATTATTATATTATGATTATTTATTTTGTATTATAATTATTAATAAATAATTATTTTTATTATTTCTGCTATATTTTTTTATTAATTATTATATTTGAATGATAATTGCTTTGTTTATAATTAGGATGATTGTAGCGAAAGATTATTTGAAGCTTCATTAGCAGGGGAATTCGTTCGTAGTTTGATTTCAGTTTCGAATGCAAATATTTTTGTTGATTTTCTTATTGCGGAACATCCCACTTTATCTATATTATCAGATATCAGGTATGTTAACCATGTATTGATTGGACTTAATGTATTGATTACAATTATTATTATTATTATTATTATTTTCTTTTTATAATAATACTGGTATATTTTTTATAATCTTGATTATGCTATAATTAACAATAATAATTTCTAAAAATCAAATTTATTATTATAAATGAAAAATCTATTCGTTCATCAAATAATCAACGAACCTCACATTTGAAAAATAATGGCTTTGTTTCGTTTTTATAGAATTGTTCAAGCAGTAAAGATCTTACGTGATATTATTGCAAATGCTAAAGCGAAAATAACAACAAACAACACGAATGGCTCTGCGTCAGCTACAATCCAAGCCAATAATAATAACAATAATAATAACACATTAGAAAATGGTGATAAAAGTCTTGCCGGTGACAGTCATGATGTGCTCATGAGTAATAATGTGGCAACAGGAAATGATGAACAACATGTTGAAATAGTGAATGAAATTGTAAATGATGTTCTTATTAATGATGATAAAGATAAGAGCATAAGCGATGAACATAATAATAATCAAAATGTTAATTCTTCAAATGACATTTCTAATAATAATAATAATAATAACAACGAGGGAATGATGGAAACTGATCCAGTAAATGGCCAACAAGAAGTACAAGATAATCAACAAGTTGAAGATGAGGTAAAAGTTATTGTTTCGGATGAAGAAGCTCGTGCATGGAGAAGAAGATTTGTTTCTGCTTGCAGGTAATATTAATACTAATAAACTATATAACTTATTAGTAGCTATATGTGATGTTAACAGTCTATCATTCATTCATTCCTCATTGATATATTATAATCATTACTTGATATAATTACAAACTATAATTATTTTCTAGATTATTATGGTTATTATAATTATAATAATCTTTATAATAATTATGATTATTTGTATGTTTTTTAGATGGTTTGACACAGAGCAAGAACGTTTCCTTCGATTCGATCAAATTCAGTTGATTATAAACTCATCAACTAGGTAACTATTATTATTATTAAAATTATTATTATGTCCATTTCTCATTTATTTTGAATTTATTTTTATTAATATTATTAATAATATTATTTATAGGAACTTAAGTCGTGTTGATGTGGGTTCAGTAGCTAATGATGCTGTTCAAAAAGGTGATAAGCTTCGTTACGAAACCTTCATTTGATTATATGATATGACAAGATGAATGAATTAATGAATGAACGAATAACTTATCCATTAGTTGTGAGAATTATATTCGCTTAATTTAATAAATTATTTTTATGGTCGAATTTAATTATAGTTAAATCATTTACAAATAGTTAGTACTTTGGTACGGTTAAGAAATATAGTAATTATGCGACTGATGGATATCTTAGATACTTGTTTTATTAATGTAATAATTTCGACTAACATAACTATTTAAGATTAATAAAATAAGAATAATTCTATTGGAATTGGTATAAATCAACTTGGTTGTTCTTTAATAAAATTCATATTGTATATATTGTGTGTATTGTATATTATTGTACTGTATTGTTTGATGGTATAATTATGACCGAATAAAAGTCGAATGTCTAGTAGAAGGGAGTTAAAAACTAGATATATCATTGATAATAATTAATCAATCCAATTAATCTTGATCCATCAAAATACGCAGCAGACACATTACACATATCATTGGTCAATATTAACCTTTCAAAATAGCTTTGACAAAGTCGTAATTATCCTCATATATCTGTAGCTACGTTACTCTGGCAGAAGAAACAATCAAGAACTCATAGATGTATCAATCGTTGTTTTCATTTAAATCTTCAGATATACAGTATATATATACTGAGAAAAATCGCAACAAGGTTTTCAAGTTTGAATTTTGGACAACCGTCAACCCATGTGAAAACAATGGTTGTCTCCGTAAATTACACAAATTTAGGGAAAAACTCAAACAATTGGAATCATGACCAACAATTAGGGTATGGAGGGGGTTACTCCCGCCCCTAATAAGTCGTCGATCAGCGATTCTACTGAATTTCCATTTGCTTTTATATTGGGATTCAACATAACATTGTGGATTTTCATTCTACATTATTACTGTTTGAAAGCCGTTCTTTGTTTTACATTGTTGGAAAAGTAATAAACTGTAGATAAAAGACTAAAAGACCGCTCATTTCATTGTTCATTTGCAGTGTTGCATTTAAAAAAGATTTGATAGAAAGAAACATAAAATGGGTTTAATAGTAGTCAATGATGAATTAATCTCACATATTATTCTCTTTCGACCGCGTCAATGGTTTCTGCGTTGGGATGTGTTTCCATTTGTTACATGCTATAGTCTTGGATTTTATTTTGCTTCACAAAATCAAACCCTGACGAATGGAATTAGTTTTAAAACCGTAGGATTGATAGCTTTGCCATTAATTTTTTGTTTGCAATTGTTCCTGTTTCTGCTTTGTCAATGGTCAGCATACATTCGATGTGTAATTGGAAATACTCAAGTTGATGACATAAATCAAGCTAGTTTGTTGCTTGTGAAAGCGGCAAGAAATGCTGGAAAAGATTGTATATTACCAATCATGACAAATATTAACTCTAATATGGTAAAAGAAAATCCAGCTCTAGATGTGATTGGTCAAAAATACATGATTTCAACCTATTCTATTGAATTCCAAAAAGTAATTTATGATTATAATCCCCAAGATAAATCTTTTCAAAGATTGCAATATCCTACATCAGGTCATGTAAAATCATTTTTAAGTTGGAATGGCTATTCGAATATACAAAGTGTTCAAACTGGATTGTTGAAATGGAATTATAATGAGTTCGATATTCCAATTCCAAATTTTTTGGACTTATACATTGTAAGTTACTGGCATACATAACAATAATTAAAACAAGATTTTTCAACTTTTTATTTATGTATCATAGTTATATTCTTTTAGAAATATGTGATTTTATTGTCATATGTGATACAATGGCTTTAACATAAGTTTAAAAATCAAATTTTGTTCCCATTATTAACAATCACATAATTAGAAACTAAGATTATCAAATGGTGAATAAATCTTAATTATAATCTTATTATAGGATCATATCATTGCCCCATTTTTTCTGTTCCAAGTCATTTGTCTGTTCTTATGGAGTCTTGATGACTATTGGTACTACAGTGCATTTACATTATTGATGCTGTTATTCTTCGAGGGAATGATGTGTAAACAGCGCCAAGCTAGTTTAACGATGTTAAGAAATATGCGCCGTCCTCCAATAGAGTTATTAGTGTATCGTTGTAATCAATGGGCGGTGTTATTATCTGATGAGATTGTACCTGGTGATATAATTTCTTTAACTTCGGTTCAAGACGGTAAGATGAATCCTTAAATGCTTAAATGTAATATTCAAATACGTTTCAAATACGTTTGAGTACGTTTTAGAAAGGGTTTAATATATTATTATTGCAAATATCATTCCTAAAACAATTGGAACAATTTCCATGTGCAATATACCCACAATAATTTGCCTAATTATAACTATAGTAATAGTAATCATCATTTTTGAAATGTTAGATAAAATTATTTTATGCAAACAAATTGTAATGATAGGTGCTAAGCGAGGTAATAAAAGACAACAGCCTGTTGATTTTAACATGATTCCATGCGATGCTCTGTTATTGAGAGGATCATGTGTTGTGAATGAAGCGATGCTCACTGGAGAAAGTGTACCACAAATGAAAGAAAATCTTGGGGAATCTGATGACAAAAACACTGCATATTTAGAATTATCATCTGAAAATAGTAATACTGGGTCACTGTGGAGACGATATACTTTGTATAGTGGTACGACTATGTTACTTCACACTGCTGAAACTGACAATGATAACACTTCCTCAACGAACAAGTCAGCAATTCCTAATCCTCCTAATGGTGGATGTATAGCTGTTGTTATTCGAACTGGGTTTGGAACAAGTCAGGTGACTATTAATCATAGTTATTATTATAATCCATGCCATCATTTTTTGTTAATATCAAGACATTATGACTATATGTGATATTTTAGGGTGGTTTAATGCGAAAAATATTATTTGCTACTGAAAGAGTGACTGGTAGCTCATTAGAAACATTTTATTTCATCGGAGTATTAGTAATATTCGCAATTATTGCATCTGGTGCAGTTCTCTACGGAGGATTATATGATGAGAAAAGAAATAAATTCCGTTTAGTATTACATTGTATTATGATTATAACGTCTGTTGTACCACCAGAATTACCAATGGAATTAAGTTTATCGGTAAGTTAGAAACTTAATAATTATAAAATATAAGCACCGGAAATTGGTTCGATAACATGATTATTTTAAATTTATTTTGTAATTTTCTATTGTTATCATAGATTTGGAATTAATGGTTATTATTTTTAATATGATTAATAATAAAATAATTTCGGATGTATTTTTTAGGTGACAAACTCTTTAGCTGCACTTGCAAGAGGATTAGTATACTGTACAGAACCTTATCGCATTTCATTTGCTGGAAAACTTGATATTCTTTGTTTTGATAAAACAGGAACTTTAACAAAAGATAAGATGATCCTAAGAGGGGTAGTTGCTCCAGTTAGTAAAACATTATTTAGTATTGGAAGTAGCATTGGAATCGGAAGTGAAGATGCAAATGATAAAATTACAATTAATTCAAAATCGAAAAATGTTAATTCACTTCAGTTAGATTCTCCATATGTTGATGTGATTGCAGCTACTGATGCACCGGAAATAGTCTTGTCTATTATGGGATCATGTCATGATTTGATGGTCTCGCGAAATAATAATAATCCAAATTATGAAGCAGATCCTATAGGTTAATAATAATAGTAATAACAATAGTAACAGTAATAATGATAATACTAAAATAAAACAACAATAATAATGATTATAATTATTGTTATAAAAACAAAGCTATAAAGTAATGATTACACAATGCAACGTTTAATTCACCCATTTTTGTAATTTTTTTATGTTATAGGTGATCCACTTGAATTAGCTACTATGCTTAATTCAGGCTTTAAATTCAATTCAAATAACAACACTGCTCGATCTACCTCATCATCAACAACTTTCAGTCAATCCCTTGTGAATCGAGAATTAGGCATACAAGTGAAGATAAAACACAAATTCCCATTCAGTAGCACTTTGAAGCGAATGAGTGTTATCGTTGATATTAATCGTTTTGCAGAGTCTGGAGATGCCAACACAAGTATTAGTTCAACAAAAAGAACTATTCCAAGTACTTCTAGTACAGCATCAGAATGTTATGTATTTACAAAAGGTGCTCCAGAAATAATCTCTTCTTATTTAAAAGAAATGCCATCGTTTTATGAATCAACTTATTTTTATCATATGTCACGTGGGAAACGTGTCTTAGCAATTGCTTGTAAAAAGCTACCGGTACATACGGGTTCATCCCAATCCTCCGATTTGAAAGGGAAAAGTCGATCAGAATTCGAATGTGACTTAGAATTTGTTGGATTTTTAGTATATGATTGTGAATTAAAAGCTGATACAAAGTCTGTCATAAGAGAATTGAAGTCATCTAATCATCGTGTTATTATGATCACAGGAGATTCTGTGTACACGGCTGCTGATGTTGCTCGAAAAATCAGTTTATTGACAACAAAAAATAATAGTTCTAACAATGAATCGACTGGATCAAATAATAAAAGTGTTGATGCAAATAATTGTTATGTTTTACATTATGTTAACAATGATAATAATGATTCTAAACGCAAGTCTTCAACAGATTCGATATTTGTATGGCGAAAAATCGATGAAGCGAATAATATGTCAACAGCAGTACTCAACACAGACGTTCCATTTCATGTAAAAGACTTAAAATCATTTGCTCCAAGCTGTAGTGGTCTTTGCTTGACAGGTGCATCATTATTTTCGTTAGAATCACATTATAAATCAGAATATTCATCAATTCTTAAGAGTATATCACCACATGTTAGCATCTTTGCACGTGTATCACCGACTCAAAAAGAATCTATTGTGATAGCTTTGAATGATGCTGGATTATTCACACTTATGTGTGGTGATGGAACGAATGATGTTGGAGCATTGAAAGCAGCTCATGTTGGGGTATCGATTGTTAATAATCCAGAATTCGAACAAAAAATTGAAGATGGTAAAGATAGCATGATGGCTAATTCTAATCAGGTGAGAGCCATTATTATTACTAATTATTATTATTATTACTTTTATTATTAAAATAAACATTTTAATTCATAAAAAATATTTATTATTTTTTGTGTTGTTTTTCAAATTCTAAACTGAATGTCACATTATTTCATTCATTTACAATTACTTTTAATATTTTATTTTTATTTTATTTGTTTGATTTAATATTATACTATCCGATTTTTCTGTAGTCAAGTGCAGGTGAGGCTATGACAAAGAAGCCTAAAGGAGCTTCTGCGAAAGAACGGATGGCACGCGCAATGTTAGAAATGCAAGAGCAAGACTTGGACCCAACAGTTGTAAAGTTAGGTGATGCTTCTATCGCGTCACCATTCACTTCACGAAGAACATCAATTGATTCTGTTCTTACTGTTATGAGGCAAGGAAGATGCACACTTGTCACTACCATTCAGGTAAATTATGATTATTTAATTTTTCAGATATATTTCTAAAAAGTTAATTTAAGCAATTCTTAGTTTGTTTCTGTATAGTTCTCTTTTATTCTCGCTCGAATTTCACTCGAATTTTAAAAAACAAACTATGAAGAGCTCTAAAACTAACCCTTGTTTATTCGATATTATTATATTATCTCGATGATTGATATTGGAAGTGAAAATCTTTCAACATTATGAGGTGTATAGTTACTAATTCATCTCATTCTCAGAAAATGTGAGTTATTTTCGAATTAGTTTTTCTGTGAAAATCGAGTTAAACCTTAACTGAATTGAACCAAGTCGAGGACCAGCTTGTTTGAAGTTACTAGAGCGATCCTAAGTGTATGAATAGACTATGTTTAAGTCATGCCTATCACAATATTAAAATATTTATATTATTTTGTTATAATTTCTATTATTTTATCATTCTGAACTTGTCAGTCGAGTAAGAATAAGTAACCACAAGTTTTATCACTAATAAGTTTATTCTTTATTATTATTATGATTATAATTTTGATTGTTTTAGGTGTATAAAATATTGGCTCTTAACTGTTTGGTTTCAGCGTATATGATGTCAGCATTATATTTGAAAGGATTAAAACAAGGAGACACTCAGATGACAGCATCTGGATTGATCGTAGCTGGTAATCATATCGTTAATAATATAATATTGTTAATAATACAAAATATGATGTAGCGCACATGCAACACATGTGGTGTAATGTAGGTTGAGTTAATATCGAAAAATCATCCACCCTTATTATTTAATAATGTTTCTATTGAACTATTATAAAAATAATTATGAAGTCACTTCATTTCTATGAATTATTAAATAAAATAAAATTATTATTTATTTTATTAAATAACAAATTATATGTTAAGCATATATATTGAGTATACGCATCAGAAGTCATTGCTTCTTCTCGATACCAGCTAAAACTAATATCCATAAATCAAAATACTTATTTTGTAAAAATGAAATCCATTATTATATTTAACTAATTATTTTATGATAGGATTATTCTTTTTTCTGTCACAAGCAAAACCTATCCAACAAATTGCAACTGCAAGACCTCCTAGTAGTGTATTTGCTTTATCAGTTTCATTATCAATTCTTGGTCAATTCGCAATTCATTTCTCATGTTTGTTAGCAACTCTAGCATTATGTGACAAGTATATGACTGAAGATGATATGACACTTACACCTGATGGAAAGTTTCATCCGAATGTTGTTAATTCTGCAGTATTCTTATTATCAGCTGTGATGCAGGTATATAATACATACCTTGTCATTATTACATGTGATCGTGTGTGATAGTATGTGATTAGGGCTCATCACTTGTTAATTGGGAATAGGCCTTATATTGCTGATGATTATATTATTACTCACAAAATGTATCATATTATATTATTCATATTTTTTCAAAATCATCAAAAACAATTTCTTAAAAATCCATTTGCTTAATTTATTTGATATATATTTTATATTATGGTTTAAACTTCACAAATATCGAATCATATATTATATTATATGAATTATGTTGTTTATTTATTCTTTTTTTATGGATTAATTGTATATTTTCATAAGAATCACTTAGAAATAATTCTTATCAATTAATGAATAATTTGAATTGGACATGATTTTAGATTCCTTATTTGATAATAATATTGATTATTTTCCATCATTATGGCATTATTATGATTAATGTTATATTATTATGATGCTTTGTAGGTAAACAATTTCGTTGTTAATTATCGAGGAAATCCTTTCACTCAAGCACTAACTGAAAATCTTATGCTATGGAGATGTGTGCAAATACTATACGGTAACTACAATATCATAATATAACCAACTATTATTGTTAATGTTTTATGTTTCGACTGTCTGTTAGGAGTTTTGCTGATTGTGGTAGGTGGTCAATTGGAACCTTTGAATGATTTATTACAACTCGCTCCATTCCCTTCCACTGAATTTCAAACTACTCTCGTTGGAATATTAGTTTTCAATTTTGTAGCTTCATACTTGTTAGAAAAAGGCTGTCAAAGATTTGAATAATTTGCAATACTTAATTTGAAATAATAGCATAATGCTTATTATTTATTAATCATATTAATCAATTAATTAAATTCTACATCTGGTTTATTTCATTTTTCTCGTTTTCCTTATAAATTCTTTGAGTAAAACGAATTCAAGTGTATAACTTATCTATTTTTCATACTGTAAATCATTCGTTAGAAAAAAACTGAACACTGCAAAACGCTTAAAAGTATCCGGAAGGGGTCCAAATTTTATGTGTGGTTGATGGTGGAAGCTTTACACGTTCTATTAATTAATCATAATGCCACAAAAAATTGTTTCAACTTATCTCTTTCAATTTATATCGAACAACTTCATATCATAAGTCAATATGGTTAACGAAACTAAAGCCCAGGTTAATAATTTAATTATTGAGTTTTGCTTGTTAATTTGATAATCACCTTGTTAATTACGAATAAATTCTGTTATTTCTTATTAAGGGACTGATATATATATTTATTCTACAATAACCGAATTTTTATGCATCAAATATTAATTATTTTAATTTTAATAGGCCGTGCGATTGTATGTCAAAGGAACTATTTTGGGATATAAAAGGTTCGTTAATTTCTAGATACCTTAAAAAAATTCTATAACGTTTTAATTCTTTCCATTTAATATTCGTTGACTTCGAAATTATTTCATCGAAATTACTTTTTCGAATGGTATGCTTAATATAACTATCGTACTTTTAATTATAGAGGTCGACGAAATACTTACCACCACACCTCTTTGCTAAAGATCGACGGTGTTAATGATAAAGATGGAAGTAAATTTTACTTTGGCAAGAAAGTCGCATATATTTACAAGGCTTCAGTTCCTAAATCAGGCTCAAAGTTTAGAGTTGTTTGGGGAAAAGTAACTCGCGGTCATGGTTCCAATGGTGTTGTCCGTGCTAAATTCGCCACCAATCTTTCGGTATGTGAAACACATTCAAACAATTAATTTGCATGATTAACAAATCATTTTATGTTTCAATTCTAGCCAACCACAATAGGAGCTCCTATCAGAGTAATGTTATACCCAAGTAGCATTTAATCTATTTTTACGTTAACCCAATTGATTAATGCTTAAAGAAGTTTTCCCCAACTTTTAGTTGATTTTACTTTTTCCATATATCTGTAACTTCTAATAATTTATACATCTGTAGTGCATCTATTTGAAAATCATGCTTAATTTATACAGTATTAGATGAACATAGAGCTATTCTCAACGTGAATGAAATCGTCTTAAATTATTTTATCAATGCATACATCGGGTAAGCCTTCTTCAACATTTCATCGAAAGTTTGCTGGTGTGCTATCATAATTGATGAATAGAGCTTTGTTTATCATTATTGATAAATAGAGCTTCGCTCTCTTAAAGTGATTTTCGAACATATTGTAAACGTAATTTTAATGGAAGATAAATGAAAAGTATTGTCAAGAAAATCTTGTTTATTGTAATAAACAGTTATGTACAATTAATTGTAAATCATGTTTTTTAAAGGAATTCAATCGATATTTAAGCTTGCGTGTATTTCAATTGGTTTTATGGTGTGGCAAATAATTAAATTAAAGCTGCCATTAAAAATCAAATCACAATATTTTTATTATAGGAATTATTATTATTTTTATTAAGAATTAACATATTATTCAAATATCACGTATTCTTAAATATTATATATCCTAGTTTCATCAAATGTAAGATAAATGATCATAAATGGATTCATCAATTTGAATCAAAATCCGAAATATAAAATTGCAAAATTGTGATTGGTACTTTGAATTGATCAAACAAGACTCTATCTTGGAAGTATCGCTAAGTGCTAATTTTGTTAAGAAATATTTCAAATGGCTGCATTGTTGCTGCTGTTACTACTTCCAACTCTGTTTAACGCATTTTTTTTCGAAGATATCCATAAAATTCAAATAAATACGATATCACATCCAAATGCAAAAATAGCATATAAGAATTATTTTGAAATTAATGGCTTGGACAAATTTTCTATTCGAATGGCTAATAGCGATGATAACATCGATAACAACAAAAATCAAAACAAATTTCGTCCAAATCTGTTGCAAAATATCGAGAAGAACTTCAAAAAAATTGTGGTTCCATTAGCAGCATTTCAATTCATCAATTCCCCTTTGTTAGCGAATGCTGCTATATCTACATCCACTGCTCCTATCACAACAACGATTCCATCTATACCTGCAGTTCCAAACGATTTTTCTTCACCTGATGTTGATTATAATGCATTACTACCTAAGCTTTTCTCACAAGAGTCAAGTTTACTGAAAACTACTGTACGTGATCAAAGTTTGTTAAATCCAAGTAATGGTAATTCACAAAATTTCCTGAAAACTTTTGTTGATTCCTTTAGTCAAAAGTCATTTACTCTTCCAACTTTTCCTAATCTAAACTTGCAAAACTTATTTGAATCGAAACAAATTACTATAACTCCAGAGATTGATGCAATATGGCTTAGTGGTTTTGTTGCCGCTGCAGTAGTCTACGCTGATTCAGTACAATACAATGTTCAATCAGAGCAATTTATTAAAGATCAAAATGCGACCATTGCTTCAATACAACAAGAATTAACGTTTTTAAAACAAAATGAAAGTCAAAATGCAGTAGATTATACTTTTTTAGCAACAGAAACCAAGAAATTAATGGAAGAAATTGATCGAATGACTTATCTATTCAATCATAAATCAAAACAAGTGCTCGAATTAAATAATACATTAACGAAGCTTATGGATGAAATGGATTTGGAATTAGTTGAGACTTTGAAAAAAGAAATAATTCAATTAAAAACTGCAACTATTCCTGTTGAGACGACGTCAATCATTTCTCATGGTAACAACTTAAATTAAAATGATGATATGTTTGCAATAATAATAATAATGATAATAATGATGATAATAATAAAAATAGTAATAATAATAATAAAATTAAAATTTATTTCCTCATCAATTTTGCAAAAACATTTGACATTTAAAATTTAGAAAAATAATAATATTAATAATAATAATCAAATAATAATATTAATAATATTATTTATAATAATCAAATAATAATATTAACTATTATTTTGCGAAATATTGTAACGTAATAATGATGCTCCTACTTTTATAAGATGTTTTATAATTCACACATTTTTTTTATTGAAAATTTGGATTTTTTTGAAATCTGTTTTAAAATAACTTTTTTTATAATTATAACTATAATATTTATTTTATTTTTAAGTAGAATCGCATAATAATCATAGAAACAATAATAATAATGATAATATGATATTAATCTACAGGTGTAGTGAAAGAATTAGAAGATAAATTATCAATTGCACAAAAGCAATTAACTGATATTCGTAATCGTGATATATCATTATTATCAAAGTTGAAATCATTTGTTGCAAAAAAAGGTTTTCTTCCTCAAGGCATTGCAAATATGATGTTATTATCAACTACTGAGCAAGTCTTAGATGAAATAATGGATAAAAATCCAATGGATTTCGAAGAATTGATAAAAAAACAGGAACAAGAAAAACAAGAAATAAAAGAACAATTAAAAATCAAGTACGCTTCATATTTTCATGTAGTTTTTTTAATTAATATTTTATTTTTTAATTAATTTAAAATTATTATTATTATCATTATTATTGTTATTTTTATTATTATTATTATTATTATTATTGTTATTTTTATTATCATTATTTTTATTATTGTTATTATTATTAATAATAAACAATTATTTCATAATAGATTAGACCATCTACTGATGATGATTACGAACTATTATCATTTTATCCCCCAACTATTATTATTATTTTTTATTATTTTTTATTTTTATTATTATATTTTTATTTTCTT
>VKHH01006750.1:0-15768 GCA_015144975.1 Epipyxis sp. PR26KG | reverse complement strand
GCAATCAATCGATCTGCTTATCTTGTGTACAATGATAAGCAATCAATCGATCTGCTTATCTTGTGTACAATGATCATGAGGGAAATCCACTCAGAGTACCTCAAATTATTGGCAACAAAACAGAGGGTGCTCTAATACACATGATTGAGGCATGGGGATTTAAATATCAATCAATTTATGATTCCTCATTCGATGTAACAAGAGATAAAGTGTTTTCTTTCAATTCGATTAAGAAGCGTTCAACAGCAATTATCACTCGCCCAAACGGTTCCGTGAGGTTATTTTGCAAAGGTGCAAGTGAGATCATACTAAGAGATAGTGCTTATATTTTAGGAAAAAATGGAGAAGTATTACCAATGACAGAAGAGAAAATGAAAGAATTACAAAAAATTATTGAAACTATGGCAGAAAATGCTCTCAGAACATTGTGTTTATGTCATCGCGATTTCGATAACATCGATCAATTACCATCAAATTGGGAACAATCTCCACCGGATGACTCAGATCTCATTTTAGATTGCATTGTTGGTATTATTGATCCTTTAAGAGGAGATGTAGTAGAGGCAGTAAGAATCGCTCAGGAAGCTGGAGTAGTTGTGAGAATGGTAACTGGAGATAATATTTTAACTGCGAAAGCAATTGCAAAACAGTGTGGTATTCTCACTGCTGGTGGTAAGGCTGTAGAAGGACCAATCTTTAGAAATATGTCACCAAAAGATGTGGATGCTTTGTTACCTGATTTACAAGTAATGGCTCGATCGTCTCCAGATGATAAATATTTACTTGTTACTCGTCTAAATGGCAGAGGAATTCCAGCCACAAAAGAAGCTTGGGAAGAGAAACAGAAAGGTCGAGAAGGTGTGACTTGGGAAGCAGATAGAGATAAATATCTACCAGGTTATTTGGAAGAATGGGAATCAACACGTCCTGATGGTGGACAAGTAGTAGGCGTAACAGGTGATGGAACAAATGATGCACCTGCATTGAAAGCAGCTGATGTTGGTTTGGCGATGGGTATCACTGGAACTAAAGTCGCACAAGGTGCAGCTGATATTGTTATTTTAGATGATAAATTTAGTTCTATTGTTAGAGCTATTCTGTGGGGAAGATGTGTGTATGATAACATTAGAAAATTTCTTCAGTTTCAACTGACTGTTAATGTCGTAGCTCTTGTCATCGTTTTTATTGCTGCATGCACAAACAAACCTGAGCCTTTGAATGCTGTTCAACTTCTATGGGTGAATCTTATCATGGATACTATGGGTGCTTTAGCATTAGGAACAGAATTACCAACAAATAATTTATTGAAAAGAAAACCTTATAAACGAACTGCACCTTTGATATCATATCCAATGTGGAGAAATATCCTATGCCAATCAGCATTCCAATTAGTTTTACTTTTTGTTATCATTTATGATGGAGGAGAGTTTTTTGGTATCAAACCTGGTGAACCATGTGCTAGATTTCATGTCAAATCGAATGATTGGTATTGGGATATTAATTCTCCAAACACAAGCCCTTCAAATGACCCAGCTTTCGGTACTTTAACATGTACTGATTATGTGACTTATTGTGGAGGTGAAGGTATCTATTGTATCGAGAAAAATCGTAATTTATTCGATTCTGCAACAAATACTAATGTCTTCAATCATTTGAAAGCATACAAAGATTTTGAAAGCAATTGTTTAGAATGTAATAAAGTTGATTATACATTTGGTGCGATTATTTTCAATTGTTTCATTTTCGCTCAAATTTTTAATGAATATAATGCTAGACGAATCTTTGATGAATTGGATATGTTTAGTGGTGCTTTAAACAATATAATATTCATTTGTGTAACATTATTTTCTATTGGTTCTCAAATATTTTTGATTGAAATTGGTGGAATATTCGTTCGTACTGCTCCATTAACAATTTATCAATGGTTAATAACAGTTGCATTAGGTGCTATTAGTTTACCAGTTGGGATTTTGATGAGATTTATTCCGATTAAAGAAGATCCGAATACATATTTTGAGAATCCTAAATCAACTGCTAACAGTACACCAGATAATATGGAAGAAGTTACTGTTGAAGTGAAAGATTGACTCGTGCTAAGCAATATCTATTCCAATAATAATAGCAAGTCAGAAAGTGTTGAAGTTTGATTATTGTATATTATTTTATGGCAATATCATCTTAATTCAAACATATATTATTGTTGAAATACATTATTGCTGCTACTGATAATAATAATAATAATAATGAAAAATAATAATAATAATAAAATAATAAATACAATAATAATAAATTTTAATAATAATAGTAATAATGATAATAATAAAGCAAAAATCAAATTTCGATACCCATTATTATAATAACTGTGGGGTTGCGACTGTACAATAATAATAACAATAATAATAATAGTTAATGGATTAATATATTATATTTTGATCGATTAATTAATGTCGGTTACTTTTATTTATGATTTTCATTGACGATGATAAATCTAATAATGATGTGAATTAGATAGTTTAGTTCATATTTTTTTGCATTTTACTGGACATTTTTTATGTATATACTCTTACCTGGTAATGATGGAATGAAAAATCTAATGATTTATAATAAAATCCAAAATACTTCAATTAACTTGATAATAAATGAAAAGCTAACAAAAAAAAATCAAAAAAAAAATCTTACATTTTTGATGAACCCTTTTCATATATTCTGGTGCTTGTTGTAATATGCAATTAATATATGAGTGTTAGAATTAGTTTATGATTTAAAAAAAATTATCATATCCAATTTTGTTAAAAAAAAGTTAAGTGAATTTTCTAATTTAAAAATGAAAATGAATTTTGTTACTAAGAATAAATACTATAATAGAGCAATACTCATAAGAATAACAAATATTTTTTTCATGTTTATAAGATAAAGTTGAGATGTTATTATAATAAGATGTCATAATAATTACTTTTTGGTGAATGAATTGAATGACAAAAAAAATTTTGTTAATTAAAATTAACTGTTGATTCATAATACATAAATAAAATTAGTGTAACGAAGTAAGGACTTGATTAATAAATATCATAATATAAAAAATCCCTTGAAGATATCGTCACTAGGGGTGGGGAATTGAGTTGAATCGATTTTTTTGTGATGACATCATTATTTCCCTACCAATTCCAGATTGGGTTTTGATTGAATGTATATTCTTCATTCTTCTGGAATGGTAGTTTTTTACTAGTAATCCTCTGATGTTTATTATTCAAGTGTTTGAAAAAATGAGATCATTTCATAAATAACAATTTTGAATAACATATTTCTAGCTTTTTGATGGTGAAGACTTCATCATTTCTATAGCATCTCTCATTTCTTGTGACAAACTATCTGCAAAAGTTGGTTTTTTAAGTTTCATTTGATTATCTAATTCTTGTTCAACAATTTCCCATCCTCGATATGCTATTCTTAACTCTTCAAGTAACATTGAAGATGTAAGGAAACCAGCACCTTTTGAACCAGCAATCATTCTTAAAATATTATCATCTGTTGCAACTACCATATTTGTAAATCCATCAGATCGAAGTTCTTCAAATCGACGTTCAATAAAATTATCTGCTGTTTCAGATTGAGAAGTGTAAGTTACTAAAATATTATCAATTTCATAACATTTTTGTGGTGAAGAAACTTTATATGCATCAAATACAACTTCAATCCACCATCCGGTAGCACCTCTTAAAACAGCTAAATCACTGATCAAACAATCACGAGCAGTTGAAAGATCAATTTGTTTATTTTTATTCTCTTCATTCATGCGACCTATAAAAGTATAATAGTACAGATGGTTTATGTTATATCTGGTATGGGTACCATTTAAAAAAACTCCGATAATATATTAGAAAAATTTCAAATATAATATGGATATCGTAATATAATATCTTTGATTATAATATCTAATCGATATTCATAGAGTAATATCCTACCTACCTATTATATTATATCCATCAACAAATATAGCTGGAGGTTTCGTTTCTACATAATTTACTTCTACATACTCTTCTTGTTCCGCTTTTGGTCCCCTTTCTTTCTTAAACTTTTTAGTAGGTGAACTGGATTGCTTTGAAGAAGCATTAATTAATCTTTTGTATGCTTTTGCCCAAGCGATTTGTTGTCTAATCGGAATATTTATTTGATTTGATACACGAGGTGCTGATACTGCTGAAGAAGGTTGAGGTTTTGCAACGCTACCACTTATTTTCTTCGACTTTTTATCTGATTTTCCATATAAACAATTCGATTTCAATCGATTCATATGTGGTTTCATGTTACAACTTTGAAGATTTATCAACATAACACAATTTGTTTTTATTGACATGATGTGCTTATTATTAAAAGCATTCAAATTGTTGCTCAATAAGATAACTATAAAAATCAGCAAACTACATCGCATATTTTAATAATAAAAGATTGAAAATTACAATACTTGAAAACTCAAATGAAAGAAATCACGAAATCCTATTGCTATTTGATGATTTCAAATGATTCAATATATATTTGATGATAAATAAATAAATAATATATTCGACAAACTGTTTGCACTGCATATTTCGCTATTTCGCAGTATATTATAGTACCGTATTATTGATTTAAAAATATTTCTTAATCATTAATGCTGCTATTCAACTATTATAATACTGATACAATTCCATTGCATGCAAGAAGCTCAATAAATACAAAACAATGATGGTTTTTTTTTGATGACTCATCGAAATAAATAAATAAATAAACAATAGATTTAGGGTCAACGGAAAACCGGCGTACATACCCCACTCCCAACAACAAATAAAATAAATAAATAATAAATAAATTAGTGAGCTCTATTTGATCAACAATCTATTGTTATCAATACTTTCGAATATTTTTCACAATCAATATCGGTTAGGCTATCAAACAGTGGGATCATTTCACACAACAAAAGTTCGAGTCCAACTTACGCTGAAAGCAACAGACTATCGATGTCACTTCGAAGAATTAATAGCCATCCAATTCATGCTGACGAACTCGTCGATGTAAGTTGTTCATAACTTGGTATGATTTTATACAGTACTTTTCATTAACGATTTCAAAAAATGATAATTCAATTTGTTCTTTCGGTCTTATTCTGTTTTGCTAGTTAACCACAATCCCGTATTCAATTGATCAAAAGCATATCAAGTTTGGAAAATGCACCATGCAATCGGAGAATTATGTTGTTGTTAATAATTCTGATACATCTCAAGTACAAATCGTGGATTTGGAATCCAAGAATATTATTTTTAGTGGAAAACTTTCAGCTGTTGATTCAGTGATAATGAACCCAACATATAAGATTTTAGCAGTCAAAGGTATTAAAATATTTCTGTGTGATTTAAAATACCGTATTTATTGTAAAATACAATCATAATAATTTTAAGTGAAATGAGAGTAAATTCAAATAAAATAACTTAGAATGTTGATAAATATTAAATTTATACCGTTAAAATATTATTATAGCGAATGCAATGATACAAATATATGATATTGAATCAAAAAGTAAGATTAGCAGTTATTCATTTTCTTCAGGAATTAATGGTAATAATATTAATGGCTATAGCGAATATGATACAAATCGAGAAAGTAATAGTAGTACAAATAGTACATCATCAAATCAAAGTATTAATATATGTTATTGGCAATGGATATCAGCTGATGAATTAGTAATTATTACAAAACAATCAGTATATCATTGGTCTATACATACAACTGTAGAACCTGTATTTATGTATGAGTTACATCCTTCATTACAAGACAATAATTGTTTCATTTTTGATTATAAAACATCTCATTCATTCTCAAATATAAATAACTCATCTTCTTCATTCAATAATCATTCTAATCGTTGGTATTTAATATGTTCATTATTAAAGAATTGTCATATGCAACAACCTTCAGGTCATCTTCAATTATATTCTGTTACAAGTAATAAATCTCGTATTTGTGAAGGAATTGTTGGAACATTTTCAAATATTTTTAAAAATTATTTACATAATACACATAATAATTTCTCATCAAATAATGAAAGAAAAGATATCCTTTGTTTTTTTGCTTGTCAACCAAAACATAATAGTAATACCCCTTTAATCACTACTGTACCATTACCATCTTCTAATGCCTCACTAAATAATCAAAATGGACAATTATTATATAATATTAATACCAATACAACACATTCGTCATATAACAATAGTTGCAATCAAATTCGAGTTATTGAACTAATGAAGAATGGGACTGTTTCTTCAACAAAAACATATTCATTACCTTATAATGTAAGTGAATTTCATAAAAGTCGGAATTCTGGACGTGGTGATTTCATTTTTGATATGCATATTAATAATGATACTGGTTTACTTACGATGATATCTAATCATGGTAGTTATTTCCTTCATGACCTCGTTACAAGTAAGTATATCACATTGTATGTTATGATATTTATAATAATAATTGATCGATTTGTTATGAATTAATTAATTTATATATTTTATTATTATTATTATTATTATTCGAATTTATTTCGTGGTAATTGGTATGCTCTATTTTATTTTAGATACTCCAATTTTATCTATTCCGAATATAATCTCATCGTCATTATCAACAACGATATCATATACAATGTTTAATGCGATCTCTTCATCCTCCTGTCTCACCGGTGCGATATTACCCAACGCAAATAATAATCATAATAATAATAACGAAATATTTTGTCAAAGTGTTATAATAACAACATCTGGGAAGATATTTCGATTATCAATCAAATCGAATGAATTAATTGATTATATACTAAAGATTTTAAATAATAAAGTATTAGCTGAAGACATATCTACACGAATGAAATATTTCAATAATAATAATAATAAGAAGAAACAAAGTCACACAAATCCCAGTAATACTGATGGAAATAATTCTCATAATATTAGTGATAATCTTGCTGACACTTTTAATATTTTCTTATCTAATGATTGTAATGAGAATGAATCACTATTTTGGACGAATGATAATAATAATAACAATAATAATATCAATAATAATTTTAATTCATTATTTGATGAAATTACAGAAAATAATCATCAATCTATAACAGAAACTTTTGAGAAAATAGCTGATAATACTGGTATCAATACTAGTAATCCTAAGCCTAGAGATGTATTCGATATTTTCGATAGTAATAATTTTGAATCTAAAAAAGATTATGATTTTACTCATGAATTCCATCGTGATAGTTCATTCAGTCAAGATAACTTCCCTTCTGATTGGTCAATACCAGGTCCTTCATCATCACAATTAGTCACAACCACTGAAAACCCATTTGTTAACCCTTTTCCAACTAACCAGGTATGATATTCATTTATGCGTGAAAATAATTATAATTATGTGTTAATTTACTTGAAAAATTTCAAAATATGTGTACCCTATTGTGGCTATCCCTATATGTGGCTATATGATGCATTTATTTTAGAAACTATACTTCTATTTTATTATTTTTAGAAACAAAAACAGTTTGTTTTGTTAAAGAAATATTATGTTATATATGACTTACAACATTTCAATATGACAACATCTTCTTCTTTTATACTAAATTATTTGTTTTCTGTTTTTATTTTAAATAATTATTGTAATTTAGGTAAAGAACTCATCAATTCATTTTGATGAATTTGATAATACAAATAAAAATTCTATTGTAAAGAATAATTTTGAAAACTTTTTTGATGATAAAGAAAAAGGAAATAATAAAGATTACCAAAATGATAGTTTATATTCTTTACCAGCAATCAAAAAAGAATCTTTAATTTCTGTGTCTGAAATCTCAGATTATATTTTACAATTAAGTAGAGAATATAATCCAATAACAAATAATAATAGCAATACTAATGATAATAATAATAATAACAATAATAACAGCAATCATAATAATTCAATTACTTCATCACAAAAACTTATGAATAGTTTCAAAACGAATCTACATAGTATCGCTAATAATAATAATAATAATAATAATAATAATAATAATAATAATAATACCCTTGGAAATCATCATCAAGATCTATTTCAAGCATCATTGCAACAATATTTATCCTCTGCATTATCAGGTGTTGATTATGCATTACAACAGCAATCATTTATGGTAGCTTCCTTAGAGAAACAACTCTCAGAAATGCAAAGAAATTATGAAGAAATTATAACTCAATCTAATGTTGAGGCATGGAAAGTGATTGACAATCAAAAAGCACAAATTAGTTCATTTCAAGAAGAAAAAAGAGTTTTAGAAGGAAAAGTTTTGGTAAGTAATGATGATAGCCTTTTTTGGCCAGTGCAGTCACGGAGTTACATCATTATAAATAATCGTTTTTATAAACATTATAAAAGTATAGTAATAATAAATAGTATTATTATGTAAAAATAATATATATATTATATAATAATCTTCATAATATTATTATTAATTTTATTTTATGACAATAATTAAAATCAAATTTGTAACATATTTTTGCAAGTTTGATGAGGAACCATAATAATGGAAGGATTTAAATTTTATTTATTTATTATTATTCAAATAATTATTATTTGTTTTCTGTTATGTTATTAGGAACATGAGCAGAAGTATCTTTGTTGCATTTGTTTAGATCGACCAAGAAATATTTTATTTCAAAACTGTAATCATTGTTGTGTTTGTAAGGAATGCTCTGAAGATTTGACAATTAATCGGAAATTTCATTGTCCTGTTTGTAAACGAACAGTCAATCATAGGATCTATATTATTTATCCATAATTCCATATGCCATATTCTATCATATTTTATCATAATAATCATATTATATTATTATTGAAACATAGCAATTCATTACAAACCTTGTGTTTCCTAAATAAAAAAATTATTTCTTTGTATGTGTAATGTGATATGATATCTCCATCCTTTTATTAATATAAAATTTTGTGATGGAAATTAATATTTCTCATCAAATTTGAAAATATTTAGGATTTTGATATTATTTTTACGTTTTATTATCATTTTATATTCCTTTTTGACAATGATTTATATGCAATTTTTGCGTTAAACTAAAAACTTTATAACTATAACAATCGTTAAGCTTATTATTGGTATTGTTAACTAGTTTGGAAGTAACAATGGATTCGCTTTAGATCTTTAAAGATTGTTTTTTGAAAGGTTTAATGATTATCATTTGAGAATATAAGAGAACAATAAAGAAACACAACTGACAACATTTTATTACTAGCTCAAATATCAAAAGTGGATAGTCTACAACTTCTATATATGATAAATTATCATTTATTAAACCATAATATTAACTAAAATAAGAAATAAGAATGTTAAAAAACGATTGCATTTTCATTATTTTATATGAAAACGAAATATAAATATAATTATTATTTTTCTAATTAATAAAAAATAATAAAATCTATGAAATTATTATTATTATATTAAGTGATTCGTTTGATTTAGAATTCTCTTGTTCTTGTAATAATTTCATACCATAATTTAAAATCTCCTGCTAGACTATAAATAGGATAAATAAAAGTGGCGGGTTTATTCAACTCAAAATAAAAATGTCCAACCCACGCAAATGCATATCCAATGAAGAGTAATGAAAATCCATTTGCCCATGATTTTGATGAATATCTCATTAATAAATTGAACAAACCAAATGTTGCAATCATTTCATATAAACCATGATCGATCGATCTTGTAGCAATACTAATTGCATACCCGAAATAAGATGCTAATAACCCACATGCAGTAATTTTAATTGGATTGAGTAAATATAGTATGACAACTATACTGCTTCCAACAAAATGAAGTCTGCGATTGATGGTGTTTTGATGTTGTGAAATATAAAAAGGGTAGAATTCTGCAAAAGTAGAATATGGTTTACTTGCAGCTGGAAAGTTTGATTTATTGATAGGTGAATTCGATATGAAGCTGATCAACTCAGCGTTATAATTTATAATAATTGTACTTAAAGTAACAATGATTGCAGCTATTATTGCAAATTCAATTATGTTTTGGAACTTGTTTTCATTCTGGTTTCTATTTTTATTTGATGAGGTTTTACTTTGATCCATTTTTAAAATATGCAAGAGGATATCTCAAATGACTTGGATATCTCAAATGACTTGAATTGAATTATCTACTAATAAAATAAAACTTCAATTCGCAAAATGCAATACAGGTTTACGTCGTGACATAACCTAAAAACCATTCAATCCAAGATTTTAATTAATTAATCAATCAATCGTAACTAAAAACTGAACAGCGTATCAATCATTTCTCGCTTGTTTTGCGTATTGTAAGTTTTATTTAGGTTAAAGTTGTTTGTATTGATTCATTGTCTTATTACAGTATTATTGTAAGTATGTACACATGTACACATTTGCTTGTTGTATAGTATTTTGGGGGAATAGTAATTAGTAATTAACTTATAATCTTATTCTAAGTATTGTTGATTTTAATTATATAATAATACCATTGTCTTGCTTATGATCTTATTCTAAATACTGTATTATTGTTGATTTTTATGATGTTTGTTTATAATGAAATATATCCAATAATATGATATTCGTAACTTTATCTATATACTGTAATTTGGTGCTGCTATTTTCAGGAAAATTAAAAAATGGTTAAACATGCTGCAATCAATAAGAAATCGTCAGGATCAAATAATCCACACCGAGCTGTGGAAAAAGCCAAAGGAAATGCTAGATCAAAGAGCACAATCATGAGATTGAATATGTATAAAGGTAATTTACATTACATATTATGAGTATCACTATGTTTGCTTGCATACTCTATATATATTTTATTACCTTATTCTAATTTCTAATGAATTAATTTATTAATAACTGAATAGCTGGTAAACCTTTAAGAAGCAAAGAAGGAAAGGTAATTGGTGGTAGTCTCATGATGTCAAATAAAGCTGGTGGGATGGATTTACCAAGCTCAGCTCGCATTGCACCTGATCGTCGATGGTTTGGTAATACTCGTGTAGTTGGACAGGCCGAGCTTGATAAATTTCGAGAACAAATGAAAGTAAAGGAAGCTGATCCATATTCAATCATTCTGAGAAAGAAAAAAATCCCAATGGCATTATTACAAGAATCTCAAAAAATCCAATCAATGAATTTATTACAATCTCAATCATTTGAAGATACATTTGGAACAAAAACGAGAAGAAAAAGACCTAATCTATCTGAGTCATTAATGAGTTACGAATCAATTGCTAATAAAGCACAAGAAATGTCATTATTATATAATAATGACCTTTCGAAAGATACTGACAATGTTATGGGTGATCATAATCTATTGAATGATGGTTCATTAGAATTAAAGAAAGATGATTTATTTGCAAAAGGTCAATCCAAAAGGATTTGGTCAGAATTATATAAAGTTCTCGATTGTTCTGATGTGGTGTTAGAAATTGTCGATGCAAGGAATGTACCAGGGACACGATGCTTACATATTGAAAGACATATCAAAAATAATGCTTCTCATAAACATTTAGTTATTATATTAAATAAATGTGATTTAGTTCCTAACTGGGTGACAAGAAAGTGGGTGAAGCTACTATCAGCTGAATTCCCTACTCTTGCATTCCATGCTAGTATCACGAATTCGTTTGGCAAGGGGGCTTTGATAAGCTTATTACGTCAATTTGGAAAACTTCATGCAGTAAGTTGTTAACATATATTTAGTTGCTTTTGAAATTTGATCCTATTCTTATTGAAATTTTTATATTATTTAGGACAAGCGTCAAATATCAGTGGGTGTGATCGGTATGATAAGCTCGTTATTACAATAAAAATGATTATAAGTGTATAATAATAATGAATGAATGCTTGAGTAACTCTTCAGCGTGATATTTTACCATGAATATAACTTTTATCTCAATTTTCTTATGCTACTCTTCATTTTTAATGAACTATTTATTGTAGATATTTGTTATCTTATAATATTTTGAGAATAGTATGATCTTATTTTTCATTATTTTATTATAATTGTGATGTGATAACTTGTAGGTTATCCTAATACTGGTAAGTCTAGTATCATCAATTCGTTAATGGGTAAACGATGTTGCAAAGTAGCGCCTGTGCCTGGAGAGACGAAAGTGTGGCAATACATCACATTAATGAAGAGAATATTTCTGATTGATAGTCCGGGTGTGGTGTATGATGTGGGTGATAATGAGGTAAATAATCAATTTTATCCTAATAATAATAGCATTGTCACACTAATCGCTATTATTTTTATCATATTTTCGTTTTCATGAATAATGAAATAAATAAATAAAATTAATATTATTATTCATTTTCCATTGCCAATATAAACAATTTAATTTATAAAAATGGTATATAATTATTACTATTTTATGTTGTTGATAAAAGGTGGAAACGGTTCTAAAAGGTGTTGTTCGAGCTGAGCGACTTGAAAATCCTGGTGATTTCACTGAATCTATTCTGTCTCGAGTTAAAAAAGAACATATTCAAAAACAATATAAAATTAATGAATGGGAAGATGCACTTGACTTCTTGAAACAATTAGCAATACAACAAGGGAAATTAATGAAAGGAGGCGAACCTGATTTGAAACATGTTGCTAGAAGTATGATTAATGACTTTCAAAGGGTGTGTAATTTATTATGTATCATAATAATTTATAATCATAGTTTATAAACGATAATATTAATGATGTATGTGGGGGGGCTCGACTTGGCTGATGCTAGATGGCAGATGCAATAATAGTATCAAATAAATCATACATTGTATCATAATAATTATGCATTTTAAATAAATAATATTGAATGTTTATTTTGATGGTAGGGTAAGTTGCCTTATTTTGTGGCTCCTCCGAAGACTAGTGATGAGAATGATGATGAAAATGATGAAGATTTTGGCGTAGAAAACAATAATGATAATGACGAAAATGACAATGAAGATGATAATAATAATGAAGATGATAATAATAATGATGATGATGATGAGGAGGAGGAGGATATGTTGGATGGAGGAGATGACGAGGATGATGAAGACGTTTAAGGTATATAACGCATAATAATAATAACAATAATAATAATAATATTTATCATTAAATCTTCAATGAAAATGGTCGAATCAAAGTCAGATGATGAGTTGAGTGGGAAGGACCGCCACTCTGCTAACCATTTCGTTGATAATAGACGAACTAACCGAATACTCTAGAGCGGTCAACCTTTAGAGATGCACTACTAAATACCCATCATTTGAACACAGCTTCATATCATTTCTGTTATCAACCTACCAACAACCCTTCACAACAATAATAAATATAAAAATAATGAAACTCTCATATATATAATATATTATTTTTTTTATGTAATAATAGTAATAATTATTATTGTGGTTTGTATTATGATAAATATATTCAAAATAATTTCTCATATAATAGTTAATAATAATACTTTTTATTATGTTTTTGGATTTGATTGTGAAATGATCACAAGAATATACTCATTATTCTGGACTATTCATCATGTTTATCGTATGAAAATATGAGAAAGCATGTTGGATATGATTGACACAAATCCTATAATAATTCTAAAGATAATACATCATAATTATGATATTATCTTCACTGATATCACAGGTTTCCTTTCACGATGATGTGAAGAGAGAAGTATAATATCAGAACATAAATATTATAGAATATATTATTGTATTTATTATTATTTATTATTATTATTATTATTACTATTACTATTGTTGATAATATGATGATAATTCGTAATCACTGTTTTTGAAAATGATTAACAGGGGCTCACCTAATTGGGAAATCTTCTTAGTCTAGATAAGAGCCCGAAACTAACAATTATTTCATAACTGATTAGACCATCTACTGATGATGATTACGAACTATTATCATTTTATCCCCCAACTATTATTATTATCTTTATTATTATTATTATATAATTGTTAATATTATTATTGTTGTTATTACCTGTATTTTATATTATTTTCTCATTATATTATATTATTATTTTATTTATAACATTATTATTATTTAATTTTATAAATAATGTATATAATATACTTCTACCGTTTCATTCGACCATTTGTAATGAAGTATTATTTCTGTTTTGGTGGTATCGAACTTAACTTCTCACTACTATTAATATTGAATTACATTTGACTTTTATTTTGAATAATTCAAATCATTTATTCAATTAAATGATTATTCAATCTTGATTTTGTACTAATTTATATTAAAAGAATATGAATTGGTCGAATTAAATTACACAAATTATATTTCATCAAACAAAAAAAGTCGTTTGTATTAGAAATTGGACAAATGTTAATTAAACAAAAATATTTCATTTCATTTAACCATTATTATTTATTTTATTTGATACCAACAATAATACTTTGAATCAAACTTCTTAATTTATAAAAATAATTTATATATTTTATTATTATTATTATTATTATTATTATTATTATCGAATTCTGAATGAAATACAGATAATTTCTATTATAATTTTTTTATAATAATAATTATTATTATTATTATTACTATTTAGTGAATCAATTGAAATGAATCGTGAAGCATTTGGTGATGATTTTCGAACAACAATTCATAATAGTTTGTATCACCGGAAGAAAGCATTTGCAAATATCACTGATGTCATCTTACAACCAATCAAACTGAAATTCAAAGCATCACATCATATAACACATAATAATAGTCGATTCAGTGTATTAGCAAGAAGTTTAAAGAAACAATCACCTACTGTATGGTTTAAAAAAATCATACAATCCAAGGAAGGGCTCAGGCATTATGAATGTTTAAGAAATGTTTTGAAAATGGAGAGAAAAAGACATGTTTTGAAAGTAGTCAAATATAAACATGCAAATTTTGAAAGTTTAGTAAGTATTTTATTATAATGAATCAATCAAAGAATGGAATGAAATAATGAATGACTCCTATTAATAATCATAATTATTATTCGATGTTATGTTGTTAAAGGTTGATATTCGAGTAGTCCAGCGTTTTCTTCATGAACAAACATTAACTTCAGAAACTTTAAAAGAAATGACAGATTCTATTGTCAGTGAAAATAAAATAAGCAAAAAGATTATCATGTAAGACTGACAATATTATGAATGTGATGTTCTGTCATATCATGCTATGCTATGCTATGCTATGCTATGCTATGTGTGATTGATTCGATAATAAATTATGATAATTTTTTGTGATTTTATTTTATAGGAATAAACATGAGCCTTTTTTATTGTTAACACATGGAGGTATGAGAAGCTAATATAAATCTTTATTATCATATAATCATTACTTTTCGGTACTTATAATTATTAAAAAGTGGAGATTCATTCATTATTTTATCTAATTTATTATGTGAATATTATTATTTGTCTATATAGGATATGATGCATTAGAGTCAGCTTTATCAGCTCCAAATAGCAACTTTAAGTTTTTAGCATCAATGGTATCTTCTATTCCTAATGGATTTCTATGAATCATATGAACAAAAATAACAAAAAAGATAATATAATAATAATAATTATAATTATAATAATAATTATAATAATAATAATAATAATAATAATAATAACAATAATAATAATAACAATAATGATAATAATAATAATAATAACAATAATAATAATAACAATAATAATAATAATAATAATAATAATAATAATAATAATAAT
>VKHH01006749.1:0-15768 GCA_015144975.1 Epipyxis sp. PR26KG | reverse complement strand
GAGCATAACGTTGCCAAGTCTTTAAGATACTGTAATGATTGAGGATGGATGAAGCCATTTGCTTCAAAGATAATAGGTTGGAATAAGTAATTGTTGCGTTGTGTAAAATGAATGAATGAATGAATGAATGAATGATAAACTTGTCACGGGGGGTAATTTTTTTTATAATCCCGGAGGAGATCCTCCGGAGATCGGAAATGTGGATATTATTTTAATACTACCGGTAATTATAATTATTATTATTATTATTATTATTATTATTATTCTATTTTTGAGCTGCTAGCTTTGAGTTATCCAGGTTATCATTATTTAATCACAAAACTTTTTGATCTTATTTTACCTAACATATAGCAGCATACAGTATAGCTGATATATTTTAGTTAAGAAAGCAACTGTGTTGTACTAACAACTACAGACTACAGGTACTTAAAAATAACGCACAATGCACGCTGATATATAACATTTCTATTACTATTACTATTAACCTTAGTGATAAATGATTAAGTCAATATTCTAGTATTCTGTTCCAACATTCTACAATAAGTACTAATAGTAACATTGCAAAAGGCTCAGAATAAATTTTGGTTTCTTAAATTTCTATTAAAATTACAACAAGCAAAATAAACTGTATAAGATTGTGAAATGGGAAATATTTTTACTGCTGAAGGACGTCTGGATGAGACAAAAAATGAATCCAAATCGACAATAAAAAATTGCGTAAGGCTGCTTGAAGTAACGATTCGCAGTCTTGAGGCAAACGAGAGACGTGAAATTGATACTTTGATGAAAAGTACTCATAATTGCACTAGGGTAATCAACAGTTAACACAGTTTCTGATTATTTGTACTCTTAACAGTACTGTATATTACTTTCTTCTGTTGTATATGTGTAGGAATCCATTTTTGAACAAACACTTTGTATAATAGCTATCAGAAATAAAATAACGAAAGTTATTGGAATCAAAGCACTATTGAGCGCTACAACAATGAAAATTGATGTAAGGAGTTATTATCGATTTTGTTGTGCTTCATGTTTAATTGTGCGTTACCTACTCTTAAATAGACAGCAAAGTCCAAAGAGGCCATAACCAAAGAATTAAAAAGTGTGGCAAGGGATTTTCAATTGATTAATAATGATATTCCTGCTGAATTCTCCAATCCTTTAGTTGAATATGAGGAAAGTCGTGATGTAAATTCACCGGAAAGTGGTGTATATACTTTGGATATTACAAATCATGATGATCACACTGAGAAAGATTTCCATGTAAATCAACTACTGTCTGAGCTAGGGGTCTATTTTGATCATAATAGCATGACCTTAGCTTTTGGTAAAGGTAGGCATACACACAGATTATGTACCGGTATTGTTAATTAAATTTCGATAAAATTCATTTTTTCTTCATTAAATTTATCTTAGGTGATGATTATGATTACGATCCTGGATCAATGAAGGTATTAGTGGGAGATTCTAGTCGAACTCTCACGACTGCAAAGAGCTCAAGTACGAATGTTTTCGATAATCAAGCTTCAAAACGAAGAATGACTATAAGCGGTGGCTATCAACCACTTGGTATGCTTATTTAAGTTTTTTAATTGCAAATAAAATAATTTCTCGTTTTGTTTTTAATTTTTGAAGCCAATAGTAGGACGATATCTGAAACTAATATTCTATCGAGTGAAAATCATATGATGCGTGCAATCTATAGCAAATTAAAGGTTACAGGTTTCAGTAAAGATGATCCAATCAAAAGTTGGCTTGGTGTAAGTGTTGATGAAGTTACGGGTAGAGTTATTAAAATCGATCTGTATGAAAAGAAACTAAAAGGTGATGGATACATTAATACAATGTTTGATATTTTTCTGAAATTAGTTGTTTATTATGAATATTAACTCAAGGTTGTATTCCTGAGGAAATTGGAGAGTTAGGGAACTTAACATTATTAGACTTAAGCAATAATGAAATTCCAGGTTTGATTTACAACATTTAAAATTAATGAACTTGCAAACGATATCATAACAATTGTGACAACTACATAATCTAACAGTACCGATCGTGGAAGGAGCTTCTAATCAACCACCGCGTATACGCAACATACCATCCAGTATTGGCAAGCTCATAAATCTTCAAACCCTAAACTTGAGCCATAATAAATTAACTGGTAATCTAAATTGCTGTTTTAGCTAAGTTATTAATTATTAAGGTGCAAATTTAAAAAATGAATAATTATTTGATGTTTGATAGGGAATATTCCAGATCTCTCAAAGATGGTCCACCTGTCTAGAATTGATTTATCTCATAATTTACTACAAGGTTAGTTATTTTCTTACAGTAATATGAGTTATTGAAATTAAAATCTAATTATGGCAATACATTATTTAATTAATATTGGTTGCTTCATTGACAGTAACAACCGAATTTGATAAATTGTTATATTTGATTTATTATTATTGATATATTTGATTTATTTACTCATTCGATATTGTAGGTAATATTCATGAAAGTATTTGGTCACTTGTAGAACTGAAAACTTTGGAACTAGGGAAAAATAAATTGACGGGTAAATATTTCTTATTTTTTAACTTAATTGTTCATAATTTACATTCTTTCTTGTTGATTCTATGCTATTCCAGGCAATATATCTCCAGCGATCAGTAAACTGTCCCGATTAATCATGCTAGATCTGATGGATAATCAGTTGGATGGTAAAGCAGCTCATTTTTTGTTTTATTTTAATATTAATTATTTTGGTTTAATTTTATTTTTATTATTTTTTTTTGTCACAGGTGAAATACCAAATGCTTTTGAAGGATTACAATTGCTTACTCAGATCAGTCTAGGCCATAACAAGCTCTCAGGTTATTATCATTTTCCCGTATTTTATAGAACATTCTCTACTATTTACAGCCTTTTTAATTTTATTGTAGTACACTGTGATAATATTTTAAAGACAATAAATTATCATTATAATAAAGCATATTTTACCATATTCTTTTTCAGGAAAATTACCATCTTCACTTGGATTAATAAGTTCCCTCAAACACATCCGTATAAATAAAAATAAACTCACTGGTACGTAACATAACATAATCAATTTTGAATTAAATTATTATAATTTGAAATATTATAGGTGGGATTCCAAAAAGCTTTTCCAACTTGAATAGATTAAATGAACTCTATCTCCGTGAAAATCAACTATCAGGTTCTGTTAAAAAGCTAAATAATAATTCAAATACATTTTTAAAAATTTATTAATAATAAATACAGGGAAACTTCCTGAGCATATCGGAAATTTAAAAACATTGAAGTTTCTTAGTCTTAGCAGCAATAAATTTCATGGTATATACATCATAGATTTGTCTTAAAAATTGTTGATATTATTATAAACAAATTGTAGGACCTATTCCAGAGAGTTGGGGTAATTTAGTTAGTCTGACTGAATTGTCTTTATGGGGAAATGCATTGACAGGTTTGTAAAGCAAATGTCTAGTCTCATTTTAGATATGATAATTTTAATCAATCTCGGAATTAATTTGATAAACATTTAGGTGCAATTCCCAAATCTTTCAGTGCACTTCAAAACTTGTCTTGGCTAGATATGAGGGATAATAAATTAGATGGTGAGTAAGGAGAAACAATAATAATGACATGCACTTTTAAATTAATACCAGTTATTTCTCCTTCTTCTGTACTGGTGGTAATGAATATATTTTGCATCCTTAGGTGATTTCAATGAAGAGGATCTATCTGATTATGTGAAAGTATTACGTTGTCGCTTTGATGATCCTGAAAAATGGAATTTAATTGATTCGAGGAAGTATGTTAAGGAAATCAAACGAGATATTGTTTTTGGAAAATTATTCAAAGTTTGTCCTCTGTTAATATTAGTTGCACCAGTATCTACATTAGCTTTGGCATTTCCATCACCTACAACCTTCCTCAATAAACATAAAAAAGTTATCATTGAATTCTTACAACAGCTCTGCGAAAAACAAAATCGATATGTTTTGCAAGCTATGTGTTGTCTCTATGCTGCAACAATTGAGGCAAGTGACAGACATTCTGACGAAACGGAGGAATTGAGGGCTTTTGCTCTCAAAATCGACCAGAAAATGAATAGTTTAATGAATTGTGATTCAATGGATAACACAGCAAATGTTCTCAAGTTATTAGTGATTCAACCTGTGCAGCCTATTGCTGACAAACCGAAAGATGTTGAACATAAAAGTATGCAATTAAGTGCTGATGAATACAGAAATCGATCTAAAGCATTATTTAGAGATAATGTGTTAGATTTCTGCTTGAAATATGAGTTAAAATCAATATTCGCAACTCCACAAGTCTCAAGTGTTACTTCGTCATTATTTTATTCTTATCTTGATCGTGAAATGGGAATTAAATTTTACAAACGAAATAATATAAAAAATTATTTTGTGAGGAAATTGTTTGAATACGATGCATGGATTCGTACATTAGTCGATAACAAACAGCATCCAGCAGCAAATGTTTATTTGTTTTCACTCAATAATGCTCGTTACTTTCCTGTGGTCATGTTTATTGCGGAAGGATTCTCTAAATTGATAGTATTAGTATTGATATCATTATTAACGGTTGATTCTTATGGTGTTCGTAGAAATAATATCAACTTAGAAAGCAGTTTCACTGACACTTCTCACGTGACATCTCGAAGAACTATTGCTTTACTAATCATGCTTCTTGCTAATATCCTTTATGAGTTGGGTCAAATGCAAGAATCACAAATTGTCAGTCATTTCTCCGATATTTGGAATAAGTTTGATACAATAACATATAGCTTCTTAATCATTTGGGCAATCTTACTAGCATTTTCTCACCATACTTATTTTGAGGAATGTAGAGCCATTTTGGCCGTTGCCGCTATTCCAGCAGCAGTGTCATTACTGCAATATTTATCGATATGGAAGGGTTTGGGTAAATTAGTGTTGATGATATTTGTGATATTGAAGGATTTGCGAACATTTGCAATTGTGTATTTGATTTGGATATCCGGATTTGTGGTGACATTCATGGGATTGCAGAGCGGTAACTCCAATTTTTCCACGTTTTCAGTGTCTCTAACAACAATGATATCTGCAACACTTTCCAACTATAATTACAGCGATATTTTAGAGGCTGGTTCTTATGATGTCTTAACAAGTATTATATTCACTGGGTTTCTTATTTTAACAGCTATTTTGCTGATTAATTTATTGATTGCTCGGATGAGTAGCACTCATGATCAAGTAGATGCTAGGTCATTAGAAGAATGGTCTTATGCAAAGGTAAAATAGCATCGAAAGCAAAACAATTATATGTCATTGAATAATAATATTTATTTTCATAATATTTATATGATAAAAGTGTGGCTCTTCATAGTATGCTTTGTTAATTTTATGATTATGTTATTGTGTAGGCTCAAACCACGAAACAGTATCTAGCGACAATGGAATCAAGTCCTTTATGTATGCTTCCTGCTCCATTCAATCTAATCACAGCATTATTTTACTTCAAACCATTCATAAAAATAGAAGAACAAGAAGATTATTATATTTCAACTGCTGGAACAGTAGCAGACTATTTGATTCGGTATGTTGTAATTATAATTATTATTGGAATAATTATTTTGTTTTAAGATTAATAATATTATTTGTTTTTTGTTAGAATAATTGTTGGGCCATTACGTGTAACCATTGGTATATTAAGTCTCATTGCAATGACTATATCTCGCTTTGTAATAATGGGTCATCAGAAGCGTTCATATTATGATGCTTTAAAATTAATATTTGAAATAATGTTTTGGATTATTGCATTTACACCAATGCTCATAATGAGAATTTTCACATCATTATTTTCAATCTTAAATACAAATTATGATTGTATTGTCCATAAGGTGAATGATGAAGATGATTGTTATTTGCATGCCAAATATGATGAATATGAGCCAATAACAGGTGACAGATTTCATGGATTCTGGTTGGCATGCTATAATTTTGGAAAAGTTTCACCAAAAGAAAATATTGAAAATCTTCAAAGAAAAACTTCTACTATTAGTCAAACGAAAATATCTCCATTAAATCAATTAAATGATGATAATAATTATCAAATCATACCATCACAAACACATGATAATTTATCATTGGAAAAAGTTACTCCATTACAACCCCTACCCCATGGAGAAATGAAGCTGCTGCCAATTCATGAAATGAATATTAAAAATGATGATAATAAAAATAATAATATCAATAATAATAATAATAATAATAATCTTCAATTTGAATTTATTAATCATTTATCGTCAACTTCAACTGATGCTCCAAAATGGGCTGAAACAGATCCAAAAGATTCAAAAGGTTCAAAATCTTCTCGTTGTTCAAGCATTGATATCGACAATTTTGATTTAAAAGACGATAATAATGATAATAATAATTTGCATGATTTGATTGAAGAAAATGTAATCAAATCGCCTATATTGAAAAATGATAATAATGAAAATGATGAAGAAATAGCAAATGATGATTATGAAAATGATGAGTTTTTATTGACTGTTCCTATTAGTCCTCGTAAGAGTATTATCAAAACACTCTTATCAATACCACAGGGAGTAGCTGATGCCATTAAAGACTTGAACAAAGTGGATCTGAACCATCCGAATGATGATCTTACGCGACCTCGCATGGATAGTACCTATAATAGTTATAAAACGAATAGTGGTCATATTTCACAATCACCATCATTTAATGAGACAAATAATAATAATAATAATAGTAATAATAATGACGATGACAATAATGATAATCAAACCGAAACGGCTTCTGATGTTATTTCAAAAGTAGAGGTTTTGTTTACTCCGACTGATATCAAACGAATCTTCGTAAATGAAGATGATGTGAGAATTGGAATGAGTGAGGTGGTTGCAATCTCGCGTGAAATTAAGAATGAAGTATCTTTTATAATCAAAGAAAAGAATTTTATAATTAATAATAATAATAATAATAATAATAATAATAATAATAATAATAACAGTAATGATGTTAATAATAATCATAATTCTCGTCAAATTAACCTCGAAATTAAGGTTGATGCCATTGAAAGTCGATTAGATAAGATTGAATCGAATCTATTATTAATTCTCGATGTGATGATGAATCAACGGAATGATCATAATCGTTATTATAATCATAATAATGATATGACATCTTTGGACATGACGGAAAATAATGTTGTTTATTCTAGTCCAGGTACTAGTCCTAATCGACGATTTATTCGTCCACGTCGTATTCCTAGCACAGAATAGCAGACAATTCTTCCATAAAAAATGTATATCATAGTCATAGTTTATCGATTAATTTAGTCTCAAAAGTATTGGGGGGAATCAAAGTTAAAAAAAGAACTGCCCGTTTATTTTTTTAAACGATAAAAAACAATCAGCCACAAAGGGCCCGATAATAAACGGACCCCTTTCCACTTAAAACCCTAAAAACAATGCAAATTTTACAGCGTATAAAAATAAACAGAAAAAATAAATAAACTTTTTTTATAATTTTGACCCCCTCCCCATTCTTTTTATATGATTTATTTGTTATTGTAATTATATTATGCTAAGTGACTAATTAGCTATGTGAGCTCTAACTCATCCATAAAATAATCATAATAAGTGTTTTATTCTCTTCACCACTCATCACTCATCACTCATCCCTCACAGACAATCAGTTAATTAGAATATGATAACACTGATACTGTCTGTAACTAATTAATAAATCATACCATGTCACATATCAAACAACTTGATATATCATAATTGCAGTTTGTTTTTTTATCAAATTATTAATAATGTCTTTTTTTATGAGATAAGTATATCATTGCTTTATTTCATACATAAATGTCAAATATTTATTTTATTCGAGCTTTTATCAGATCGCTCAATGATTACAACACCAACCCGCAATGAGTCAAGTTAATAATCACAGTTTTTTTAAATTTTCTCTCAGTCATTTTTATTTATTTGATAGTAATGTCTTATGCTTTGTAATATTAATTAGATGATAATAAATATAATATTTTTTAGTTTTACTGGAATTACTTAATATGTTAATGAAATTCTAAAGTTAAATAATAATACCAATTTGTACCAACAGTTGCTTTATTAAGCAGCGTTTTGTTGTGCCGATTTTTTTTACATTTTAGTGATCGCAAGTAATAATTTATTTGTGTTTTTGGTGTATAATTATTGTCTAAAGTATAACACATACAATTTCATTAACATATTTATAAAGTAATTCTAATAGTTTTGTATACTATTGACAGAATGACCATATTTTATTGATGAGAGAGGAGTTGGCTTTCGAGTTTCGAGTCATTGATTCTCGTCAATATCTTCCTTCTCATCGTTCCAGTCGCTCAATATCAGGTTATTTCTCTGTGGTATTACCACTCTTATCTTTTGATTTCGCTGTATAAATGTGTATTATGTGAAATCAAGACATCCACAAAATCAACTGTGGTGGTCGATAATGTACTGAAACTCCTGTTGTTGAGATACCCTCTAAATACATAGTCCTATGCAACGCTGATTCATCAGGAATTATTAATATTTAAATCTTATAACAACAAAAATGAAATTAAGGTTTCGTGGGGTTTCGCGAATTTCCTCATAAGAATGAAACTTCACAAGTATCAAGATAAATCAATGATTGTTGAAGTATTAAAATGTAGAATTTTTATTTTTATTAACAATAATAATGGAGAGCATGTGAATATGAGTATGGACATTATACTTACAATAGCAATAGCATATAAGTTAGATCAAGTAACTTATTAGTCAGAGAAATCATAATAAATGGAATAACAATAGTGTTATGCAATGCACATTTACCAACATCATTCAAAACTTTGAAATATAAATCGTATATTAATTCATTAATTAATTCAATAATTAAAATTTGATTAATTCTGGATAATCTTGAATGATTTCTCTCTCACTGAGGACTGAGCCTGGTTCACTTGGTGTCCATAATACCTCAACGGCCATTATATTATCACCTTCATCAGTGAGTGCCTCAGATGCTAATGATTGTAAGCATTGTTTAATGGATGGTAATGAACGAGCATTTTTTACTAAAGCGCTACTTTTTCCTCTGATCGCAACTATCAAAGACACCACAGCTTGAGTTGGCTTTGGACCAGACACATCCATGTTATTATTACGAATACTTGCAATACCATTCGTCTCTTTTTCGAATTTCACACGCTCGTTGACAGCAATGTTTTGAAATAAAGGCTCTACGCGAGAAGCACTTCTTTCATTGAATGAATCGCCTTCTAAATTCGCTGAATTCCAGTCAGATTGTCTACGCAATAAGGCTATGGATGCTTCAGATAAGAGAGCAGATATTTCACTTCTTCCATTTACACTTCCTCTTTTTGCAGCAATATTACCTAAAGTTTCCATAATATTTCCTTTTTCTGACCAGTCTGCGTCTAATGATAATTGGAGTTTCACAACTGTTGCTCCGGATCCCAATGATCCAGCTTCATTCTCATTGGAGAAATCAGAACCACCCACTCTATTCGATAGGACCGTATAAGCAATATATGCTAATCCTCCTATATACAAAGTAATATTAAGTTATGTTTTGTGTAATAATGAAAATTGTTAGAACCAACTAACCTAACAACAGTAAATTTGGACTAACAATTGAAAAAGGTGAAAATCCATAACCAAAACCATAACCAAAAGGTGAAACCATAGGCATGATTGGCATAACAGGCGTTACGCCGTAACTGTAGGATGAAGAAAGACGAGTAGACGATCGTGGGCTACTATAGGAAGATCGACTTGGAGATGAACGAAATGATGATCCGCCAGAGCGACCACCAGATGATGCAGCAGAAGATTCTTCAGGCTGAGAAAACAGTATTGCACCTCCTAATAAAGCTGGAAGAGCAATTTTAGACACCTTCATTAGAGTCTTTTTCAAATTATTTAGACCATCATTTTGTGTCATCGAAAGTTCGACAGGTGTTGATCGACATTTTTGATAAGTGAAGCAAAGACTCAATGGAAGAATCACACACACTATAACAAATATCTTTTGGAACATGATTTGAGGAAACGATTTTGAATAAAATATGATTTAAATACGGGATACACAATTATTCTTGCTTCTTTATTTTGTTTGTTGGTGGGGATGTTGAAGAAATGAAATTCCACCAGAAGGGGCTTTTTCCGGAGTTTGAGTGAGTCAGCAAAGTGATTTGGACTTTGGAAAAAAATTAAGGGTAATAGTCATATATATTATTATCATTTAAATAATTTATAGATGCAATTTTTCATTTATCAAACTGTGATATTTAATTGAAAAGCCCCCATTTACGAATCTATAAGCCCCCTTAAACGTCACGAGGTGATGGATGATGGATATGAAATTTGATTTTTGGAAAGTATTTCAATCATTAGTACAGTAGTAGATATTAATATTGGTTGCTAAAATGGACATGGTTGAACAATATAGACACTTTGCAAGAGATTTGGGTGATTATATTGTAAATTGGGCACGTCCTGAAGGTTGGCCAGAGAGTCCAACAAAGGTAAGTTTTAATTGCAATGTCATGTTTTGCTCCTACAGTAATTTCAACAATAAACAATTTGTTAAAGTTAAGAATACATTAGCTTATTTCACCCCATATTGTTTGGTTGTACTGTACAGTATTATAGTAATATGAATCTTTACTACTTACTCAAAACATAGGATTGGCCACTTGCTCAATTTGAATATGCTTTTGCCATAGCTATTGCATATTTGCTATTTGTATTTCTTGGACAGGTAATAAGCATTACAAATTAAACTATTTTCAATAAATATTGATTTTGATAATGCTAATTCTTTATCACCTTATATAGATCATAATGCCACTCTTACCTGAAGTAAAAGGACTCTATCCTTTTAAATTTGCATACAATATGATACAAGTTATGTTATGCTCATACATGTGTATAGAAGCAGGAGTGCGAGCATATGATGCTGGCTATTCAATCATGCCTTGTAACGCGTTCAATCACAACAAGCCTCCTATTGGATTCATTCTTTATGTATTTTATTTGTCAAAGATATTAGATTTCTTAGATACTGTTTTTATCATTGCAGAAAAGAGATGGAAACAGTTGAGTTTCTTGCATGTATATCATCATACAAGTATCTTTTTGGTAAGGAATACGTAGTATTATTGTATTGATATTCTTTACAAATTTATTTTTCACATTTTTCTTTTTTTTCAAAAGTTTTATTGGCTCAATATTAATGTCGGATATGATGGTGATGTGTATTTAACAATCGTTCTGAATGGACTTATCCACACTGTGATGTACACTTATTATTTTGTATCTCTTCATACGAAGGATATTTGGTGGAAATCTGCTCTTACTATGTGTCAAATGATCCAGTTCGTAGTCATGAATTCACAAGCCATATATTTGATTGTATCAGATTGTAGACAATACCCAAGAAATATAACAGTTGCTTATTTATTTTATATTGTTACTTTATTATTACTTTTTGCACATTTCTTTGTTATGTCATATATTGTCAAAGGAAAGAGTGATCGATCAGGAAAAAAGAAACATATTAAATCACATGATGAATAAATCATTAATATAATAATAATCTGACATTTGATATGATAAAATTATAAATTTCATTCAACACATTAAAATAAAAGTGTTGACAACTTTTAGGATGAAAAAAAATGAAATTATTGAGATTCTCTGCAACTGTCGGAAAACAATCGATAGAAATAGTTCCAATGTATTTTCTGGTTATAGAATTCGCTTACCACAATTTTGTTAAATAAATATAAAATTCGTAATATATATTTTTAAATTATATTTCAAATAAAAATAATTAATGTATAAGATTATTTTTACATTGAAACATCTCTCAACTAGTCTTTATTTTCTTTTTGTTAGAATTAAAAAAAGTTTTTTTTTTAAAAAAAATGAAGTACAAACCTTAGAATTAAAATATATTATGATAATGAATTTCAAATAACTTAGTTAAAGAATACAGATAATAAGATAAAGTTGTGCTGTACAGCATTATCAATTAATGGACAATTTTACTAAAATTATTATTTGATAGAATTATTGGATTATTATTATTATTATATTTATTATTATTATAATTTATTATGATATAACTTTATGATTGTCTGTTCCAGTGTTGTGATATTGTCACCAAAAAGCTTTCTATGGACTACCTATACAAACACGCTTTTACATCGAGCACCATTGTTATTGTGTGTGCTATACATCGAAATAATTTATTTCATTATTGACAAAAAATCTAAATTTAATCTACTATAAATAACAAAACCGCTTTGAGGAAAACGGAGGAGGATGCATCAAGGAAGAAAATATTTTGTTTAATTCATAGCAATTACAAGAGAATCACAGCAATAAAATATGCAAAAGATGAATTTAAGGTATGCATATGAAGTGAATTAGAGGGGGTTAAAGTGGGAATTGGCTCGATCGGTTGAATGCCAAGAGAAACCGAGAGAACTTAAATGTTTGTAAATTAAATTATAAGTTTATTATCCACTCCTTTTCCTTCCCCCTACCACTGTATGAGATTATAATAATAGATTATTGAGGTATTTCTCTTCTACATTTTATATCTTTCATATCATTACTCTCAAAAGAGGAGATATATTTCTCTCATTTGATTCAAACAGTTTATCCTCATGATTTGTTAAAATATACTCAAGAAGTTCCTCATTTGTTGGAATCACTATTAACAAGTAATTATATATGAATATTAATTTGATATAAATAGATATACCGGTATATAGATATAATTGATTAATTTAAATATTGGAATTGTTATAGAATATTTTATTTTATTTTTTGTGATTATAATTAGCTATTTTCATTTGAATTGTATTAATAGAGTTATATATATAGTAATATTCAATTGGCTTGGAAAGCCCCTCGAACGGGTTTGGAAAGGATCAATAGATTGGAATATAATAATACTTATTTAATTTTAATCGGTTTGATATTAAGGCTACATTATAAAAGAAATATTCAATTATTATACTCTCATACATTGGCTGGGTGTATTTTATAATGATGCAGAACTTAACAATTGTCTCATTTGATTAATATTATGTTCTATTTTCGATAAATAATTCGGAGTAAATAATGATTTATATTTTAATGGACAACTTCTTTTCCAATCATCAACATCTTTTCGTTGAATTTGATCATCAGAAATAAGATTTATATTCACATTGATCATTTTACCATCATTTAAATTGAATATTTTAATTTGTAAATTATTTGTGATATTCCATTTATTATTATTATTATTATAACTATTATTATCATAATTAATGTTATTATTATTAGTCTCATTATTATCATAAACTCTAATATTATCATTTGATTGGTCTTTAAGTGGCATACATATGATATTATTATGATCATTTTGACTAACTAGCAATATGACATCTTTTCCAAACCTATGATACGGGATACCGTATATACATCAAACAAAACAATATTAAATAGTCAAAATTAAGGAAAAAATAAACAAAAATAAATAAGATAATTCATTTATAAAATATAATTTTACTGAGAAAAAAAATTAATTTAAACTCGGCTTTTATTATTATGGTTAAAGCAGAATTGGAAGAAAAACCGACTGCCTTACCAAGACAAATATTTAAATCGTAACCATCTGTTTCACATGATTATGATTATTTATTATAGTCAATCCCTGGTATCCTTCCAATTAATGACACGTGGGACAAAAAGTGATGTCCTGTGCCGTCATGAGGATAGTAACAGTTTAATACATAACAGCTAAGATTTCTTTATATGATTCATCATTTTAATATATTATTATTTTAAATATTATACTTATTCATTAAAACAAAATATTACCTTTCATATAAACTTTTCTGTAATAATATCATATGAAATTCTGATCTGGTCATTTGAATCTTTTTGAAAGTATCAAATGATGGCATATGATCATCAATAAGTGATTTATTCGAAACTTTTCTGGGATCAGTTGGTCGGAACATAATATCATTATATAACTTATTAATAATGTCATTATTATTATTATCATTATTATGGCTTTGCAAATCATTATTTTCATTTCGTTTATTTCCCAGGAAATTCACTAGAGCGCAATCATCTGTAATAAGCCATAATTTATGATTGTTTATAATAAAACTTCGTTTAAAATTATCATTATTACTATTATTATGATTGTTTTTTCGTATTCCTCTACCTACAGTGGTGTGTTGTCTATCCATTAAGTCGAGTAAATCTGTTTCAATATCTAATAAACACTCCTGAATCGTTGGAATTGCAACTGAAAAATCTTCCTTTTGTTCAAATAATCTCTTTGATGATAATGAACGATGTGAATGACTCATGGCATTATTATGATATTCTTTATTATTATTGTGATAATTGGTTCGTGTATCACAATCAGAAGAATATTTACTTTCGTTATGACTATATGCTATTTTTATAGTTTGTTTATCATTATTATTAGGATGAATATATGGAATAATAGCACCCGTTATTTCACAAATTCGTTCAAATCGAGGCAATTCTTTAATTAATGGATTATTCACAAGGAATTTTCTCCCTTGATATGAATTAAGCCAAGGCTTTGTGTTATCTCCATTCCAGTTAGGATGTTCACATAATGTACAATCTTTATAATGATGACCTTTATGACCACATCCTAAGCATTCACTTCGATTAATAATCGAGATATCGGACGTTTTATTCAACACTACTTCTTCTATAGTCTCCATTTCACCATATTGGAGATTATCATTCTCAAAAAACTTTCTCTTATTAATAGAATTTATCAGAAAATTATTATTACTATTCTTATTGTAATTATTACTATTGTTATTATCATTATTATCATTATTATCAATATTAATATTATGATACTTATTTTTAATACTACTATTATTATTAGTTACAGGATGGGGGACTAGATCGTACTGATTATTCTCATTAACCAATGGATAACTCCTTGTTACATTGAGTCTATCATTACTATTCGTTTGGTTATTATTAGTAATTATTTGATGAGAAATATTTCTGGAGTCCATGACAAGCTCATCTGCGACAGCCATTGATGATCCAGATTTTCCTAGCTTTCGATCGTGAATACTTTTCGCAATATAGCTTTGTTTGTCAATCTTTGTAATCGGAATTAAGTCATTTTCTGATAAATGACATAAAATTATCAAATGAAATTCAATTTTCTTACTCATCTTATCGCGATAATTTGTTCAAAAACACAATAATAAAACAATAAATTAATAATTTTCTTTATACAAAAACACATAAACATTTGCATTTATTTGTAAAGAAACTATGATTATTACATTAATAAACCTATGATAGTATAAATATAATTATGATTGAATAACATACTATACTTACTTAACATCTTAACAAATGATTTTAGCTTCGATTGTTGTTGAGGCATCAGATTTGATTGGTTAGAGGAGTATTTCTCTACTTGAATGGATGATATCTGAGGTTTCTTAACAGCTAATAAATATAATATTAGTCTCAAACTAGTGAAAAAGCAAATAAGGAATATTAAACAAGATTTCTTACTGCTGTGTTTTTGAGAAGATGGAGAATCATTATCTTCTTCCATCGGCAATGAGGATACTTGAAAATCGTCCATATACACCGGTTCATAATGC
>VKHH01006748.1:0-15772 GCA_015144975.1 Epipyxis sp. PR26KG | reverse complement strand
TATATAAACAAATGACTCAACTTTCATTAACTGTCACGCCAAAAAATGCATCTGTTGTTTGCGATGTAACTTATTGTTGGCCAACTCCATCTGAATATTTAATATTTTATTATAGATCAGGATCTAAAATAGTAAAATCAATTAGTTCAGTATCACCAAATAATATAACAATTTCAAATTTAACAAATGGACAAACTTACTATTTTTATGCATGTATTTATTTATCATCATATTCTTCAGGAACCGAAATTATGGAATCTGCAAAAGTGGATAGTATGCCATCAGATTTACCAACACAACCAAATTTATCTGTAACAGTATCAAGTTCAGGAAATGCTATTCAAAATACAGTAATTTTATCATATACAGAATCTTCATGTTTTTATCCAATACTAAATTATAATATTTATCAGAATAATATTTTAATTGCTCAAACACCAGATTTGACTTATACAGTACAAAATTTGAATTATGGTCAAACTTACCATTTCAAAGTATCTGCTGTTGCAATTGTTGGAGAAAGTTCTAAAGCATGTCAATCGGCTACTCCATTGCCAGTTCCAACATCTCCAAGTGGATTAGTAGTTAGTTTTGATCCAGCAAATGCCAATTCTGTTGATTTACAATGGTCGGCCTCAAGTGCATCAAATGGATCAGATATACAATCATACACAATTTTATATTCATTAGATCCAACATTTCAAAGTGGAGTAAATATACTGTAGTAAATTCAATGGATGTAAATAATACATTAAATGATGCACTACTCTAGAACCTGGTAATTAATTAATTAATTAATTTTCAAATAACTTTATTTTTTAGTCTTATTTTGTGATTAACTTCATTAATCCTTTGCGCGATTATTGCTTACTTGGTGCTAATTTCTCAGACCAAAAATAATGGTGAGAATTTTTGCCACGCTACAGTAAATTTAAAAACAAACTAATACTAACGCATAATACATCTCTTAGTTTGATTGCAGAGTTTGCCTATTGATTAATTTTTATCAATTTCCCATGATAGTAATACTTTATATTTTAATTTTCATCTATTTTACTCAACTTATATTTTATGCACCTGTTATACACGCAGAAAATGAAAGGATTGCCGTTTGTATTGGTGGTCAAGCAGGGAGACTAATACCCCATGGTTTGAAACAAATGATTGACGATAATCAAGATTATGACTTTTATTTATTTTACAATATTCAACTTGGGGAAGTTGTTTACAACACAGCAAACAAATTAGGGGTTTCTCCATACTCTTATTTAACACCTTCAGCTATTAGTACAAAATTGAACGAGTATTTCGGTACAATAACAACCAAGCAAGCCAAAAAGACCAGTACTTTTAGTGAGTTTTTTGGATTGAAACAAACGGCATCACAAACACCAGTTAGAAATAATACACTAACAATAGCCGGAACAAGGTATTTTCAACCAAAATCAATTGATGAATGGAAAAATGCCATGAGCCAATCCAAATTAGATAGAATTGTGATTTATCCTAAAGTACAAGCTTCAATATTAGATATGTATTGGAAACAAGCGAAATGTGCAGAGCAGATTATGAAATTCGAAGAAAAACACATCATATTTTTTGATTATATTATTTCCACGAGGGAGGATCTATTTTTATTTAAACCGTTCAAAATATCATTATTGATTAACAATTATTTTAAATCGAGCACGATTAAATGTGATCTATTGGCTAAAGGATGTTTGATATGGGGTGGTATTAATATGAGATTGCAGTTAATGAGACGTGAAGTAGGATTAGCATTATTATCAAATCGATTACAATTCTATAAAAGTTTATTTGCTTCGAAACAAACTTTTTCAAATCCAGAACAGTTTGAAATTGGACATATTAAATCTAAAAATTATACTAACTGTGAAGTGTCTATTGAGTTATTGCCAATAACAGCATGTAGACCGATGAAAAATGGTTCAAGTTGTGTTATTGATGAAGAAAGATTTGTAGATTGGAATGATGTTGGATCAAGGTGTATACCAACAAATGCTCATTTTATTCCTTGTCCGTGATCTATCATATTGTAATCCTTCTTTATGAGAGCTTATAATAAAAACAATTAAAATACTTGACTAACATCTATTAGCTAATAATTAGCAGCTTAACAGTTTTGAGTTATTAATTAAATCATTGAGATGAATATTATTAGAAACAAGCTTATCGAGAATGGTCATCAATAGGATACATTATCTTTATTTAACTGATGATTTCATCCTCCAAACTTAAAGAAGGATAAAATGTTGAAAAATAATATACCAACGACTCAGATTGTGAAGATTAAAGTCTATTATTGTGGCCACTCTATTTGATTTTTTTTTTATTTATTTTTTGATAGTTTTATGTAATATTGAATCAAAATGTTTCCATTAGTTCAACAGCAATCAATTTCATTAAACAGCAAGGTTATTTTAATTGAATTGTTTTACGATCCACCAACAATTATCGACGATAAATCAAAATTTATTTGTCGAAGTTTTTTCAGAAATTATTATTTCAAAGCTACAACAAGTAATGGAATTATTATTTATTTACAGTATTTATGTTATATCTGGAATAATAATTACCTTCCTCCATCCGAGAACTATGTGGTGCATGCATACCTCCCTCAGTTGGACAACATCCCACCGTTTTTCAAACAACATACCCCGGTTTGTCATTCTGCCGTCATGTCTTTTTCAAATGAATGTTCTCAACTTTTCTCTTGTTTTTGTACTATTTAAACAAAATAGCAGTGAATGGAAGTTCGTCTAACATGGGATACTGTGAATAATCACTTGAATAATCATGTGAATAATAAGGTACTAACGTTAGTTAGTTATATTTTTTTAATGAATGAATGAATCAAGTAAACTAAACAAGAGTAACAAGATATAAAACATAGCAGAGAGTCCTCTTAAACTGGATGCTTTCTTCCTCGATCAGAATAAGTAAAAATATTGGAGATGCAATCCATTATTTAACTTATTAATCAACCCCACCAAAATTTCAAGTCCGTTTTATTTTTACTGGAATAATATAATAATTATTAAACCCGATACAATTATCAGTAAGTTACATATTTGTATAATAAAACAATTGCAATTCATCTACATCGACTTCTATATTATTCGGATAATCAAACAGTTGCAATTGATATTCATCTTACTGAATATATCTTCTTGAATTGCTAAAATTTTAAAGATATTGCCCAATGGTTGGTGCGCAGATTTGTAATCAGCTCAACCACAAGTGTAACTTGTTTTAATTATATTATACTACTGTAGGTATAAAGATTTCGGTAAATGAATATTGGAAATAGACGATTAGATTGGCTACTACCGAAATGGTTGGAAGACGTTGATGCTTACAGTCAATCTACAAACGAAGATGTCGTTTCGGTTGCATACACATTTTTAGTTAACTTTGCAATATTTTCAATCTGCATAGCTATATTTTCTGCTGTAAGAAGGAATGATGAAAACTTTTACAGACCCAAAGTGAATGTTCTACCAAATAAAACGCCACCAAGTCTAACAACCAAAAGTTGGTTAGGTTGGATTAACGAACTTGCCCATATCAATGATCAGATAATAATTGATAAGGGTGGTTATGATGTTCTCTTTTTGATTCGTTTTTATCGCTTATCATTCAGAATTTTGCTTTACTCATCTATATATGCATGGGTGGTTCTTCTTCCACTTAATGGGTAAAATATCAAATTTTCCTCGTCAATACTTGTAAATTAAATTATTTAAACGATTTATATTACAGAACTGGAAATGCAAGTGTCGATTATTTATCATTTGATCGTTGGAGTATGACTAATATTGCACAAAAGAGTGGTCGCTGTTGGTTTCATCTTTTTGGTATCTATTTGCTCTCAGGAATCACAATTTATTTTTTAGAGGAAGAATTGATTGTCTATGCAAAGTATAGACATATTTTTCTCCGACAAGTAAATATTATATTGTTCAAGCACTTTACCGAATATTATTTTAACCACAATATTATATTGTTAAACATTATAGACACATACACGATTGAGAACCGTCTTAGTAGAAGGTATTCCACACAAAATGAGATCAACAACCTCATTAAGAGCATATTTCGAAGCATTATATCCAAATGCAATATTAAGTGTTCGACTAGGACAAGATCTAAAATATTTAGACAAATTAGTAGCTGAGAGATTGGATGTTGTGACGAAACTCGAGCGATGCTTATACGAGCAGCACTTACACAACACTAGACCAACAGTATCAGTTCCAAATATGACTAATAAAGTTGATGCTATAAAATATTACACTCAAAGATTAATTGATTTGAATGCAAGTGTAACTAAAGAGCAAGAAATTGCAAATAAACTCGCTTCGTATGATGATATCAGGCGGCCATCACAGGACGCTAAAGTGATCCAGGAATTTCTAAAAGTAACAGAAATCGATTCTACAAAGAAGATGATATTAGAAGATGATTTAAGACAAAATAATGTAGAAAGTAACAAATATTTATCATATCAATATGGTACTTCTTTAAAATCGAATAATTCATCAGAGCAGTCGAAATATATCGAAATGAATGGAGGTGACAATAATGAGATCGAAGAATTTAATGGATCCACTTATTCTTCATTTAGATTATATAAAATGAGTTATAATGAATGGTTTTGGGCGATGTGGACCTCATCTTCATCAGCTGAATGCTGGAGGTTGTTTAGAAGCGGTCGTAATGGTGAAGATCACACCTTTTCAGATGATGAACGGTTATCATTAATTAGTCCACCAGAAGAAAGGAAGTTTTTTCTCTCAAAAGCATTTGTAACATTTAAAACATTTACTTCAGCAACTATAGCACGACAAGTCTTACACATGCAATTAGCTGGACATATGGCACTCTATGAAGCACCCGAACCAAGTGACGTCACTTGGATTAATTTATATACTACTCGAAAAGCAACGAATTACAGACGAATTATAATCGATTGCGCAGTCTTATTATTAATTGTAGTATGGGTTGCTCCTGTAACATTACTTTCATTTATATTTTCGAAACAAGCACTTAGTAATTTCTTTCCTTGGGTTCAATATGCATGTGATAAATCGATTATTTTCGAGTCATTAGTTCAACTTGCTCAACCATTGGCGATAGTTGCAATCATGAATTTGCTTCCTCCAATCTTAGGAGCATTAGCAATATTAGAGGGATGTATCTCATTCAGTAGTAATCAATTCAAATCATTTAATCGATATTTCACTTTTCAAATTATTAATGTTTTCTTAGTCACAACAATCGCTGGTTCTGTTATTGATTGTTTGAAGGAAATATTAGATGAACCGTCTTCAGCATTTAGTTTACTTGGAACATCTCTTCCAAAAATGGGTGGATTTTTCACGAATTATATTCTTGTGAAAGCATTTACTGGCTTAGGTATTGAATTAATTAGGTTACCTGCTTTAACAATCGCATTATTAAAGCGTGTTTTCACTCCAAATATCACACCAAGAGATCGAAGAAAAGCTTTTTTTGAATCAATTCGAAATTTTCATATTCCTGGATGGTTTCCATATTCAAAAATATATGCTCAAGATATGTTATTATTTATTGTTTGTGCAACTTATGCTTGCATAGCCCCCCTTATATTAGTAGCAGGATTATTCTATTTCTCAGTCGCTGAGTTAGTATATAAGCATCAAATGTTATTTGTATATGAACCAATATTTGAAACGGGTGGAAAATGGTTGCCAAGAATGGGTCGTTGTTATGTTTTAGCTTTATTATTTGCACAATCTACAATGGTTGGAATGATGCTATTAAAAGAAACTTTTATTGAAATTTATTATTTAGTTTTTATTATTGGTTTGACAAGTATTTATTATTGGCATATTATGACAACTTATGAAACACTAGCGAATCAATTACCATTAGATATGGCTGTGTCTATGGACTTAGATCCATCCTCGATTAATAATACTCCCTCAGATGATATTAACGATTATAATCAACCATCATTAAGAGCTCCACCTACTATTGAACCTGAACTTGAATTTGATTATGATAAAAAAGTGTTTAATAATATTGCAACCCTTATTTAATATCATAATTAAAATAATATGAAAATGAATAATTTAAGTTTTAATGAAATGATTGATACTAAACACAAGTATAAAATGTGAAATCATGTTTTTTTTGTACTAGTTTTTTTAAATTGATTTGATAGGAAAGTAACTGTGAGTTCAAATATTGAGTATGTCTTTATCTTCTTACCGTATCCACCTTGTTATGATTTATAACGAAAGTAATAATATAACAAAAAGCAATGCATTTCTTAGGTTATTATTGTAAACTAGAGTTCTTGTGACATTATACATTATTATTTAATGAAAAAAAATTAATCAAGAAAAAATGATAATTAGTACACAAATTCTCATTTTTCGTGAACAAAAAATTGGATAATTATTATGAAAAATTTTCTAACCATTGTAATAGTAATAATTCATCTCAACAACAAATATTGAAAATATTAAAATTATTGGTCTAACTGCTATCTAATACATTATTTTTCCAAATAAAACAGTTTCATCGAGAATGAAAGAAATGGACAAATTCCAGACATTACTCTACTTGCAATCAAGATATGACACCTTTAAGAATCAGAAAGTATAAAAAGAACAAAAAAAATCATAATTTGAATAAATAAAATAATTTTTAATTAATATAATAATTAATGATTAATCTGATAACCAACCAATGAAATTGCATCATTTGGTATAGTTATTAAAAGTTTTAATAACAAAATCAATTTCACTATTTTTAGTTTCATTATTATTATTATTATTTTTATTATTGTTATTATTATTATTATTGTTACGATTATAAGTCGCGGGGCGAAGTTTCATGGTAGGAATTTGTGGATAATTAAGTATATAAAGTTCATTCTTAGCTTCAATTTCGGGTTTGATTTCACCATTTCTATCATAGAAATGATCCCCATCAACTTCAATAAAAGCCATCAGCTCATCATTACAGTAAAGTGCGGCATCAACAGGTGCTAAACAATTCTCTCCAATGAAATTAATTTCAGCACGATAGATCCCATCATTCTTCTTGTTTAAGACATCTGTGAGAGATGCGATGACAGTATCCCTGATGTGATAGCGATTTGAAGATACAGCCCTTGAATAAAGAAACGTTGGGAAATATTTACGTGCATTTGAAAATTTTGGAAGCTGAAATGCACTGACAGTAAGTTGACGTAAATATAAATGAGATCTTTGATGATGATGAGTTAAATTACGAAACATTGCTAGTTTAAAATTTTACTCGTTAAAGTGTTAAAGTGTGATATTCTTTCTATAGCCTATAGAATGTTACATATTACATAAGGGACACAATTAATTTGCAATTTTTCTGTAATTAAATTGAATGAATGAATTAACTTACCTACAGTAACTTATATGAATAGAAAGAAGGTCAAGAAAACGAGTAGAGTTTGGTTGTTTGGTTTTGTATACCACACACCAAAAAAAATTCTTTTCCATTCAATTCATCAACTTAAATAGTAACAAATTATAATTAATTTCGTTAATAAAGAATTAAATTTGCTACCTAACTTATCAATTAGCGTTTTTTCAAGACACTTTAGGTCGTTCGGTCTCTGTGAATAGTATTTATTTTTAAAAGCAAAATTTGATTCCAGCCCTCTTGGTAGTGGGAGGAAATATCTACCAACTCTAAGTATATTATCACACCATCACACCCTTTCCAAATATCTCTTCCATTCACCATTTATCGTTACACCATTTATCGGTAAACGATAAATAGTATTTTTTTTCTTGTCCGTTTTGCCGTTTCTCCTCCGTTGCACTATTTCCGCTGATTTTATCACAAATTTGATTGATGTAATAACTTAAAGTTTGCTCATTACTGAATTATTTGTTCATGAAACCAAGAATAGGAAGAGCAGGAGCACGTGACTCCGTTAACAATTCTAATTACGGTAATAATAACACAAACACAGGTAATATAAATTACGAAGATAACAGATCAAACAATGGTTACAATGGAAATTTTCGTGGTAGTAGTCCAACCAACGACTATAATCGAGAAAATAACATGTATAACTTAAACAATAACAAAAACATCAATCATAGTTATAGTCCTGTTTACGAAAACAATAATGGTTATTATCAAAATAATCCCACCACAAGTAGCAGCATGCAAAGTCCAAATAGCGGGATGAATGGAATGTACAAACCGAGAAATGAGAGAATGGATAATCAATCCCCAACCCCAATATATAATAATCAAAGCAATAATTTAAATGCTGAAGATGAAAGCTACGAGGCTTATTTGGAGCGAATGAATCATCCAACTAATGTTGGAGCTCCAGTAACCACTTACAACGATAATGTTTATGTAAATCAAAATCGAAATTTAAACAATAGCAATTATCAAATACCTTCATCAAGTCCGAATCGAAACTTACCATCCAACGATAATCGGGATATAAGCACTGCCACAAAAAATATAAAAAGTAGGCAAGTTGTTAGAGCAACTGTTGCGCAGAGCAGGTGGAAGGCTGATGCCAGAGACCACTATGACCATGATGGTCACATTTCTGATGAACCTCAAAACCAAAATAATTTGAGTCCAAAAACTCCGTCAACAAACAATTATAATAGTAACAACCTTATGAATAACAATACAACTCCCTTATATGATAATAATAAGAATTATAGTAATACGAATAATTTGAATATTAACAATACTAGATCTAGCACCAGTTCTACTGTTACAAGTCCATCGTATAACAACAATAATACCATTAATAACAGTAATAATTATAATGATAATAATAACAATTACCTCAAAACGTTTAGTCCACCAAGGAATATCAACAATTCTTTTGAAAATAATACAAAAGTAATATCCAACAACTCAAGTCCTGCTACTGTTCCTGTTCCGCTTTTAAATAACTCTCAAATCAATGATATGAAAAGAAATCAACCATCCCAACAGCCGGTATTCGATCGTTCAAGTCTAGTGCAACTATGCGTTGATGGCGCGTCTAAACTACCTTGGAATGCTGTTGCTACTAGAGTTAGTGCACTGATCCTAACATGGGACAGAGTTCAAGTTTGTGAGGCTGCATTGCCAGCATTTAGTTTTCCTGATTCTGCTTGTCAATCACCAACTTATGATTTGCATATGAGTTGGCGAGGTAATTTATATTTATTTTATTAAATTTATCATAAAATTAATATTTATTAATATATTTTGCAACGTTTTCAAATATTATTTTAGGTGCTGTACTTGATCCATCTTTAACGATTGTGTTCAGAGTAGATACATTGGAAAAGCCATCATTGAAGCCGAAATGCATGGGATATGCCGCAATTAAGCTTTGCAAATATGCTAATGGAGATCAACCAAAACCAGGCCAACAAAAACAAACTTGTTATTTAAATGCTGGTAATCATGATGTTCCAATATTTTATGGTAGAGTTCCTTTGAATGGACCATTGGTGGAAGAAAGTATGAACGATCTTCCGAAAATACCGAATGCTATTTTAAAAGTCCGTCTTTTTGATCCTAATATCGAACAACTAAGCACTTCCATTAACTCAAATCGTTCAGATATCACAAGTCCAACGACTAATTCGAAACTTGATTCCAGGCATTTGTCAGATAGTTCCATTGGATTAACAATCGTAAAATTATACACACAGGATATGCAAAAAGTCGCAAGGTTACCTGTGAGTAAATCACTTATGGATGAAATTACTCGCGGACATAGCCTTGATAGTAATGAATTAAAAATATTTTATCGTCAAATTACTGATTGGATGACGAATATATTTCCACCAATTAAAGAAATGAGATTATTATTAGATTACCGGTATATGCTTCCTTATAATGATGAAGAAGGAGCAATGATAGGATTGGATATGCTTTATAATATGCCAATTCGTAAAACACTAATACATGCTGCAAGTGCTTCACTATCAAGGAATAGTATGATAAGAAAATGGAATAATAAATTAACATATTTTAAAACAGTTTTTCGTTATTTGCCTGGTTCAACAACACGTAAAGGAGCAGAAACAAAATCATCTTCACCTTCTCGTACTGAATCAGCTGATCCTGATTATGCTGCACCAATACACAATTTGATTGTCGATGATGCTTCAATTAATATTAATTTTGATAGTAAAGAATTATGTCCACATTTTGTGGATGAATTTAGTGTCACTTCTCATTTGGAATTGACTCCGAATTCTTGTTTATTAATTGTCGTTACAGCAGTTGATGTATTAACAACAAATGAAACTCAAAAGTCTCGTGGAAATAATAATCGAAGAAATGGACAACAGCAATCAATGAGACGAGATAGGGTGTCTCCTGATGATTATGATGGATCAAACGGTCTTGATGGGTTGGTAGGGGTATTTGTCGGAAATAGAGACCCACTCTGTACTTGGTGGGGTGTTATACCCTTGCAAATATCAAATAATAACAATGCAACAGCTAACGCAACCAATGAAGCACAAGGAGGGAAGAGTTCAGCTTTTGTTAGTCCAAGAAAAGGGATGGTATCAGAATCAGGGATTAGTTCCAGCTTTGTCAATGCCGGGACACACCAAGTACCTTTGTTTGAAGGGTTACCTCCGGAAGATCTGTTTAAAGTTGGTAATGCTATGAATTGGGTAATTCGAAAAATAAAAACACAACAATTATTAGTTCGATCAATGCCAAAAAGTGTCTTAAGTTATATCCGGAATCCGATGATATGCTGTGGGCAACATGGAGTTGATGATGTTTTAAATGATGTTGGTAATAGTATACAGGATTATATATCGTTAAGTCCTGGTGCAAGTGCAATCGTAAGAATTGTTGATGCTCGATTAGGACAGTTTGGTGGTAAGCACATCTTGGAGGATTCAGATAGTGCCGTGAATGAAGAGTGGTTAATTACTATATTAAAAACAATCTCAACATTCCCAGTGGTTAATAGCAACTATCAAAATTTTGATTCTCATCGTTATAAACTATTATATGCAGCTTTCAATTATCTTCATTTGAAGAATACTCATATGCGATCTATTAGAGATGCACTGCCACCTAATCTTGATCCTATTGCATTAATCAAAGAAATCAACGAAAAGTTCATTGAGAGTTTAAGTAAATAATTTTAAATCGATATATATTATTTTGTTCTAACTTACTATTTTATGATAGTTAAAAAATATAAACACGATAAATTGAAAATCGGATTTTTCAAATTTTAACATTTTGATTTTTATATGCTATGATGATGAAGAATGGGGTGATTATATGATATAATCTACTAGCTGTTATTGAAAGGAAGAAAGGAATTGTATCTTTATCAGTCACTTTATAAATCTTCTTTATTTAATATGTATTCTTATTACACGACCCCTCATTATTCGCATATGAATAATTGTAAAAAAATGTATATAATTTGTAGTGATTTATATTTTATTTTTGAATAAAGTAAAAACTTATATGATGCAAATTTTGAGATAAATGTTATAATAATGTAACTTAAAATCGAATTGTATTTAATTTTTATGATTTATTTTTAGAAGTTGTGGTAGGGTTTACATGCATTTATTACAACATAAATTATATAAATCAATGAAAATGATAACAATTATTCAATAATCAAACATTGCATTTGCAGTATAATGTTCGAAGATTTTCACCAGTTCATTAACTATAGTTAATCCTACCTTAGCTGCCTTAGCTATGGTAGGATTAAGTATTATTTTTCATTAAATTTATATTTTTCATAATCAATGAGGCAGTTTCTTCAAACCCATAAGATATTTTTTTATAGTTGTTATTTGTATCTATTTCAAAACTTTTCATAATCTTTTTCAATTTCTTTCAAATATGCTTCACGTTCATTTTTTGATGAAGTATGGATGGAATATAAACCATGCCAACTAATTTGACAATTTGGAGCTAATAATGGACGAAATCCTCGAGAGAGAAAGCGACGAGAATTATCACCACAATAGAAAACAGCAAGATTACTAGCACCATATGATGTAACAGCTCCAACTTTGGTTATGTGTGTCAGTAAAGGAATTAATCCATTCTGAGGGAGAAATAAGGATTGATTTTGTTTTGGTAATGCAAAAGCAACACCAGGAAGGAGTATTTTATCAAAGTAACCTTTTAAAGTAGCTGGAAAATTAAACCACCATGTTGGGTAAACAAATACTATTGAATTACACCATCTTAAATCATTAATAGCTTCTTTCACATGTAAGGACATGTTTCTTACATTATTGAGATCATAATGCTGCCTTTCGACCAATTGCTGATTATCATGATACGTTGAAAATTCAGCTGAAGATAATTGCGGTGTAAAATTGTCATAATTTTCACCATCTTCGTAACAATACAATCTTTTTAGCTTTATTTCATGTCCAGCTTTGTGAAGTCCCTTACATACTGCGTCTGCCATTGCAGAGGAAAAAGAAGTTTTACTAGGATGACATTGAATTACCAAGACTTTTCGATGAGGTAGTGGTTCAATATTTGGTGATTTAATTATACTTGTGTACGTATTAGCAATTTGTAGTACTGTTACTACGATTGAGTTCATTTCAAGCTCCTACCTAATTAAAGCATCGATTGAAATCTGTCACGTAATATCGCAATTGAATAAATATACAGTATATGTACGATCTGTATAAAGATACAGCATAACTTTTAACTTCTAATAATTTATATAATATATGGTGATTTATTATCAAATGTATGGGGGGGGGTATCTGAGGGACGTAAGTTACCGTCTAGTGCCATATTTAAGGGCACCCCTTAATATTTGGGTTTTTATCAAAATTCAAGGTGGCCCTCAGTATTTGGCTTTGGCGAAAATTAGGTGGCCTTTATAATTTGGCACCACTGAATTTGTATGAATGAATGAATTTTCAGCAAAAAAAAATCTTAATTTTAACCAATTCTGGCTGTGTAAATAATTTATTCTTTGGCATTGTTTTTAATAATAAGTTATGAAGCAATATTTGTTTCAAAGTTAAAAATAAGTTTAAACCGACAAAAAGTTAACACAAAATATTGGGGTACGGTTAAAATTAGGGGTAAATATGGGGGTAAACATACTTTTAAAAAATCACTATATAAACTATGCCTTTAAATTTGGTTTTAAAAAAAAATTTAGCCTCTCTCAGTGGCCATAATTTGGGTTTTGACAAATTATGGGTGGCCCTTAAATATGGCACTAGACGGTATAGTTGTTGCGTTCCTTTACCGTCTGTGGTATAAAATTTCCATTTGATAAGAAGTGAAAAATGAATTTCTCAATAAAAATCGTCATAAAAGCTCTGGTGAAAAATTAATGAGATAGTACTGTAATTAGACTTCGCTTTATATGAATTGGAATAAATCAATCTGCGGGAAGATATCAAATAAAAGCATTTGAAAAGCAATTAATTATAATTAATTTTATATTATTCGTACATATTGTAAAGTAGCGACGCGACCATTATACCATACGAATATATAATATCTAATGAATTTTCTCTCAATTATAATACATTTACATACTAATACACTAAAAAATAAACAAACTGAAAACATGATTTACATCAAACAAAACAAAATTATTGTCATTTTAAAAGTCAATAAATTATTCAATTATTAAATAAATTAAATATCAAATTAATGTTCAATAAAAATGAACTTAGCGACTAATAACTACTGTAACTTATCTGTGAGATATACAATAATTAAATCATAATCATCATTTGATACAATATAATATTTGGGATTTGACTACTTCGATGGGAACATGAATAATTAGAATTCAACATATTCTTCATCATTTTCAACTTCATCATTATCGTCATTTCCATTATCGTTATTATTATTATCATTATTATTACCATAATCATTAACAAAAGCAGTAGATTCTTCGATCAGATTAACTATGTTAATTCCTTCACTAACTTTATTTGGTGGAGATTTAAATAATAATCGCGATCCCATTTTTAAACTATTATTATTATTATTATTATTATTATTATTATTATTATTATTATTATTATTCGGACTATAATGTAAATCTACTGTACAAGATGTGATTGATTCCAAGGAAAGATGTTCATTCATAATATTGTCAATAATATTCATTTTTTCATAATAATCATTCCATTCATCATTATTATTATCATTATTATCGTCATTATTATTATCATTATTTTGGCTATCATAATTAATATTATTTTTATCAAATTTTAAAAAAGTAACATTTTTATTTTTTGTGTTTGAATAATGATGATCATATGGTGTCGCTGTACCAGCATTAATACTGTCATTATTCGTTATAGTTGAAACAGAATAATTATCAACATCATAATTCACACCATTATTTTCTATTACTGGTATTATAATCTCAACTTCATCTTTATTATGAACCTCTTGATTCATGGATGAATTAACTATGTTTTGTTTGATTGAACTATTATTTATATAATCATTCAAATTATTTTGAATATCATTATTTTGACTCATATGAAATTGATTATATGCTTTATCTATTGTTTGTCGTGGTGCTTTAAATGCTAATGGGGATGGATATAACTTTTTAATAACTTGCTGATAATTATTATCTATATATTGATTATTTTTATTTGGTATAAAAACATGTGGACTTCTACTTGGCGAGTTATCTGTATCATATGAATATGATGATCTTACACGACTTCGTGTTGATATAATAGGAGGGATCGTGCTGTCGATACTTGTTAATTGGTTACTATTAGGTGCTTCAAATAAATGTGTTTGACTATTTGTTCCTCGTATTGAAAATGTTTTATTTTTTCTTATTTTTAAAATACGAACTTTTCTTAATTCTATAGGAATTCCTGACCCGGAATAATCGTCATCTTCATTTTTTGCAATGATACCATCATTTTGCTGTCTTTTATTTGAACTATTCATAATTCCATTATTATTATTGTTTATCTTCATTAGCAAATCTTTTTTGGAATGGGATAATGAAGCATTTGCAATAGCAGATACTAATGCTGTGGAAGGAGGAGATGATGTGGATGGATCACCTATTGAAAGATGGATCATATTTCCACTTTTAATAGATTTTTTATTTGAATTATCATTGTGAATTATTTTTATATTATTATTATTATTATTATTATTATTATTATTAATGGTAACTTTTGAGTTGCATACACTTTCATCTACAATAGTATTATTTGAGACATGATCTAGATAGGAGCCACGCAATTCTGAATGCAATTTATTATTGTTAGACTCATTTATATGATTATTATGTTTTATTTGTGGATGAGAATATTGATTAAATATGATGCTATGGTCAATAATAACATCCTCTTGATACATGCGAAACTTCTCTAATTCTGTAGTATTTTTCTCATATACTTTAAATAACTTAACCATTGCTTCAAATAACTTTTTATTATCATTTTCTAATTCAACAAATTTATTTTTTTCATCAGATAATAATTTCTGACAATTATTCACTTCATTTTGACAATTAGCATTTAACTGATGTAAAGTTGATACAATCTGTTGTTTTGTTTCTAATTGCAATAAATTTTCATCATGTTTTAATTGCAAACTTTTCAAGTTTTTCAATAATATTTGTTGTTGTAATTCATAATTTCCTATTTTTTTATCATTGATTTGCAATTCATTTTTCAGTTCTATAATAATTGTGGTTTGTTTA
>VKHH01006747.1:0-15798 GCA_015144975.1 Epipyxis sp. PR26KG | reverse complement strand
AGTTACATTTATGGTGTGCTAACAGCAACTATGTTTAGATAGATATTAAGCCGAAGAATATCAAAATACTTAACACATATCATCTGGCATAAAAGAAAATATTTGTTAGAGTTCATTGGTTTTGTTGGATTTGTACAGTAGTACAAAAGAGTATGTTCGTGGTATCTAACATAAATTATAGATTGACGAAATTCTGTACAGTAGTACAAAAGAGTATGTTCGTGGTATCTAACATAAATTATAGATTGACGAAATTCTAAAATATTGGATTGGTTTGTTGGTTTAGAACTACTTTGTTGACGGAAGAATAGCAAGGTATACTGAATATTGCTTGTCAAATCTTAATATTTTTATATATACAATGAATGATTTTATCTTAAAATTTAAATCAGTTTCATATTACGAGGTCATTATAAACAAAACATCTATTATTATACTCTTATACAATGGCAGGGAGATATTAATCATTTTAATTGTTATTTATAGCAGTAGTTATTTTGATTTTTTATACGGCATCTGTTATTATTAAAGTAGTCAATCTTTGTTTATTTATTATTACTGTAGTTTTAATGTTTTATATTATTATTTTAGAAGCAGTTCCATCAATAATCGATGGTGGACAATTAACCTATCCTAACGATTTCCTATATGATTGAGCATCAAAGCGTCTCATGAAAACAATAAGAAATCATGAACCCTCGTATCTGTTGACTTCAATTATGCAGAACTGTTGGACATTCGTTGAGAAAGGTGTTACTTTTCAAACTACTTATATTGCTTCCTTGTTATGCATGTCTTATTATTATAATTATTTAAGATGATTATTATTTTTGATCTTATTTATCATGGTTATCATCAGTACCCATAATAATTATTATAAATGATGTATGCGAGAGAAGTGTTTATTAATATACTATAATATAAAATAATCTGTTGTTATCTAATCTAGGCAATAATTGTTGCAATATTTATAATTATCACTTTATATTACACTATATTGGTATTTATTATTATCATTATTATCATTATTATTATTATTATTATCATTATTATTATTGCATATTTTCCATATTTTGGCGAATTTATTTTCACATTTAATGCCAGTTTCAATAATAATAATTATTGGATTGGCATATGACCTTGTACAATAATGACAAAAAATTGATAGAAATAATCAAAATGATAATAAATATAATTATTATGTACCAAAATATAATTGCATGCTGTATCTATTTGTTCAAACTTATCACCCATAAAATAAAAAAATATCATAATAATAACAATAAAAAAATAGTTTTGAAAAAAAATCAGTAATTGCATAAATGTTGATTGATGATTATTATGATTGTGTAATGGTCAGCATAATTATGTAATTAATAATACTGTGGTCGTGAAATTAGACAACATTTCAGACAATGAATAGACAAGGCTGGGAGCCAGCATAAATATGAAATTAATTTATTCCAAAATGATAATTATATTGTGGTTAGAAACTAGATACTTCAAAAAGCAAACTAAAATGAAATTTGTAAATAAATGCTTTAAGTATGAAGCTATTGCATTATTGCATTCAAGAAGCGAAGCTCTTCTTAGAACAATTCGAGTAATTATGTTGTCACCGTAATGATGAATTGGGAGATGAATTGAAGGCCACAAAAGCTGCTTTTTATTGTTCTTGTGGAAAAATTAATGCTAACAACAAAGTTACTTGTTATAACAATTATTATTAATAAATTATTTTGAATGACATGTAATGAAAAGTTATTGCAGTATTAGCTATACCAGCCATATTATATTAATAGCTATGTATTAACATGTATTAGCTATTAAGCGAATTGATTCAATATGTAGTATTTGTGGGATATTGTAACTCTTGCAATGTTGAAGTAGAATCATAAAATCTTCTCCTAATTCCAAAGAATTGAGTACCAAATAAAAAAACGAAATTTATATAATATATTATTATTATATTATTGTATTATTGTATTATTTGTACTCACTTACTTCTTTAGTTATCTTTTCAATCATTTAAGACCATCGAGCTAATTAAATTTGGCTTCACTGTGTTACGAAATTCTAAATTTATTATAGGAATTCAAATTGAACATAATATTTTAATGATCTATAAAACTGCAAATCTATCATCACAACTTATTTATAATAATATATAGACATTACAAACTGTTTCTTGATAAATAACCTATGGATTCATAACGAGAATTATCACAATTTGGAAAATTAGCAAAATTATCTAAATTATCTACAATAGTAGCAGTCCATTAATTAAACAATTATCTATAAAATGGTGTATTCAAATTAAATAACTATTGATTTTTGCGTATATGTATTCACTAATACTACTTATATAATAACATTATAGCAGTTGGTTACCGTAGTTGGTTTGAATGACGTTATATTTACCGTAAATTCGGGAAAATAAGAATGAGATAGTGTAAAAAAATGGTGGCGGTGAGGATCGATCGCTTCGAAGTTCAATCTCACAAATACTCATCCAATATTTTAGAATAAACTATTATGGATATCCTTTTAAGATTAAAATAGAAATTGTTGTAAAAAATAGCGGTAGTAGTAGTTCGAAAAAAAAAACAATTTGGCTCGCAAAACTACTACTTTCATACTACTTTTATGAAGGAAATTAGATTGAATTGATTATTAACAAAAGTGGAGACAACAATTACAATATTTAAACCAAGCTTAGCAACTGAATCAAGCATTGCTTCTACCCACTGTGTTCTACCTTGATCCTTTGTTTTATTTTGGCAACATAATAAAATAATAAAGATATTCGAATGAGAATTAATTATGATTTATGATACAAAACGAAGAAAATGATAATACACATTCAACATTATTTACAATGCAAATGATATTAATAATACCTAAAATAAAATACTTGACATATGAAATAATAATAGCCATTTTAATGAGATTGCACTCGACATAATCCACAAAAAGTTACAAAAAAGCAATCATAATAAAGATAATAGTAATTATTATTAAACTGGTCTATTTTCATAACTACCAAATACATATTTATGATCAGGCTGATTTTGTTGCTGCTTGCGAATGGAAGTTGTAGGTGGTAGAACTCCTCCTGCTCGCTTGAAAATAGACAAATCAACCTTCGAATTATTATTATTGTCGTTATTATTATTGTTATTATTATTATTATTATTATTATTATTATTATTGTTATTATTATTATTATTATTTATAGAATCAGAACGAGTCAATTTATTGTTACTATAATTAGGTACAGGGAGTTTTATTGTCGATTTGTTTTTGGTTTGGTTATTATTATTATTATTATTATTATTATTATTATTGCTATTATTGTTATCAAAGGATGTAGATGATTTCATCGAGTCTTGGGATGCAAATGACCATTTCCGAACACTTTTAGTACTTCCTGACCTAAATTCATCCATCACAATTAATAGATTAATTCAATATTATGATAATTAAGACAGCAGTAAGGCATAAATACATAATAAATCCGAATTACATAAATATTTCATATAATACTTACTTTTCAACAATACTTTTCACTTCATTTTGATGAATTGATGAACGACTTTCTCTCAACCCAACAATTAGATGACGCTTATATAATCCATTATTATTATTATTATTATTGTTATTATTATTATTATTGTTATTATTATTATCAGAATTATGAGTCATAATACTCATTTTTTTATTTTTGATTGACTTTTGTTGATGATTTTGATTATTAATTAAATGAAAAATTCGTTCAATATTATTATAATTTAAATAATAATCATATGAATGATTATATTTAGCTGCACGAAGTATGTGATCGATTGCAATGGAATCATTGATTTTATGTATTATTAATCCATGAAAATGATGATATAAAATTGTTAATAATAATTTTGCTAATAATTGTTGAGATTCTTTTAATAATTTTTGATAATAAATTGTTTTAGAATAATGAAGTTTAATTTCAACTTTTAAATTGCTATCATTTATTATAATATGATCATCTTTTATATTATTTTTCATTTTCTTCATTTGCAATTCTATAATTATTATATTATTATATTAATAATTAATAATAAAATATAATGCTTATTATTTTATTATTTATATAATAATATTGTATTAATTTATTTATTTTAAAATATTGAATTATTCATTTATTTATTTATTTATTCATTCATTCATATATTAATTTTTTAAATATATCCTTTGACTCTCTGATCATAATAAATATTTTCTTTTTGGTGGGTTGCATAATTATATTTATTTTATTTATATGCGATACTCACATAATAATATTATATGATATGAAATTATATGTTACTTACTTTGATTATTTTTATTGATATTAATAGTTGTTATATGATTATTCTGATCCTGAAGTAAAGATGATGATAATTGTATGAAGCAATCTCCAAGACATTCATCTTTATAAAAGCTATTATGAGAAGAATTCTCCATTATTTGAAAATAAAGAAAAGATTCTGATAATAATAATTCAGATGATAATGGGATTTGAAATGATTCTCTCCACTCCGGATATACCGTGTCTCTCTGCGAATAACGCAAGTAAAAATATTATTATTATTATTATTATTTATTATAGTTTGTAATCTATAGTATCACATATATCGACAGTCCCTTCTTACTATTTACTAATATTTCAAAAACAATAATTATTATTGATTACCTTAATTGTTGTTTTATGATAATTTTTTGGTTGGATTTCATTCAAATCAACTTCATTTCTGATTGCATCTAATGATTGACTTAATTCTGATGAGATATAATTATTGTAATTATCATCTTTATTATTATTATGGATGATTAATGATCGATGATTTGATGAGGCTAAGGGCAATAAAGCTACTTCAACATAAGAATCTATTTGTTTGGTTAAAGTCTTTCTAACTGGAAGATTTTTAGCTGAAATAATTGTTACCTATCATAATATTATAAAAAATAAGGAATAAATTATTATAAAAGTAAAAATAATAATACTAATAATAATCATAATAACTATAATAATAATAATAATAATATTAATAATAATAATCATAAAATAAATATTTTAAATAATCATACCTCCACGAAAGCTTTAAGTTGTTTTGGATCATTATTAACAGCGATATTAGTCTGATTATTTCTCACTTCTGTACGGTTCGATTGTTCAAATAAATAATGATATTTCTTAATTCTTTGAATTAAAAATGCAAATATTTTGTCATGTGATAGCTTACTATTATCAGATACATGATGATTATTTAATGAAATATATTCCTTCAAAGGTGAATAATTATTTTTAATATAATTATAATGAGCATTATTTTCGTTATTTTGTTTATTATTATCATCATTTTCTTCATTTTCGTTATTTGTGACATTATTTTCGTTTGTGTGCGAGATATCATCATTATCATTATCATCATCATTCTTATTGTTATTATTACCATTATTATTATCATTATTAAAACCATTATTATTTATGATATGATCATATTTATGATTATGAAGATTATACATTGAAATATTTTCGTTGTCTGATGATAATATTTCAGAAGATGTTATGTAAGATGAAATTTCTTCGACTTGTTGCCAAAAAACATCATCATCAATATTATCTTCTTCCACATTATTTTCATTATCATTATTATTATCAGAATAGTTATCATAGTCATTCTCATAATTACTGTTACTTTGCAAGTTATGATTATAATAATTAGTATCATAATGAGCATTAGGCTCAACAAAATTAGTTAATTGATGAGCATTATTATTATCATTATTGCTATCATCATCACAAGGAAGTATCACTTCAATTGACTTCGAATTGCTTAAAGGACGACCTAACTCAATGTTAGTATCGTTAATAATATTAGTATCATCCATAGCGACTTTCACATCAAACATCATTTTTATATCATTATTATGAATATTATGGAAACGATGACTATTGGAACCAATCATCACTCCTGTTGTGACGGAGCTTAACTCATCCCATGAACCAGACTCATTCAACATTTTAAATTCTTTCCACGAATTATCTACATCAGAAATTATCTTATCATTACTGTTATTATTATCATTATTATTATTATGATGAATGAATTCAACACTTGAACTATTTGATTTTATTATTTGATGTTCTATTTTAGAATCAATTAAATTATTTGAAGCACTATTGTAATAATTAGAAGAGCAAGAAGAGTCTCCCTTTTTCTCCAGAAAAGGTGTATTTTCATGTTTGTTGACGATTTCAAAATTATTATGGTGAATAGAAATAATTTCCTCCCTTTTCTCAATGATATTATTTTGAATCATCACTTGAGACTTAGCATCATTATAAGCAGTAGCTGTAAGCATCGCATTATGATCCAAATCGTTATGTTGGGAGATGATTGCAGCTTCAGTATCGCTTTCTCTTTGCTCTATAATTCCATTATTTTGATCATTAACATATCCCGGTTGTGATAATCGAATTTTGGTTGCATCTGGGAAGCTGTTATGGATTGTTCGGCGATGTATACATTTTTCAACATTACTGCAAACTAAACAACCAGAATAATACGCCATTGTATTACTATTATTCTTTGACTGTATTTTTGGTGACGAGTTCCATGCTGGATTGATAGGAGTTGATGCTCTTGATGACAGTTGCGAAGGTGATGGAGAAGATGGCTCAGTATCAATAAGATGGGGTAATGATTTGAGTTTTAGTTTATTTGTAATTCGTAGAATAGAACTTGGATCAGCATTATCGTTATTATTACTTTTCTTATTATTGTTATTATTACTATTATTATTACTAATGTCATCAATATTATATTTATAAGTGCTTTGAATACTTGCTTCAATACTATAATCAGATTCTATGCCACTCGTAATACTTGCTGCACCATTATCATTATTATTATTATGAAATGTATTATTAATGCGAGAATTTGATGACCTATTTTGTGTATCAATTCTGAGTTTTTTTCGTCTCACCCCCACTTTGTCTTTACCAAGCCTCCCTTGGTGAGCAACTACATTATTTTGTTTTATTAGATTATTATGATTATAAGAGGCAGATGATGTTGAAACAGTTCGTTTAATTCGTTTGATACATAATGGGAGCTTCTTTACATTAACAGTAGGTGGTGAGGATGGACTTACCTTTTTTGAATAATTCATTCCGATTGGAGTACCATTCACTAACCTACCATTATTATTCTTAACATCATCATTATTATTATCATTATTATATATATTCGAGATATTATGATTGTTTGAATGATTCATAATTGGAGACATTCCTAATTCTTCTTCTCTTTCTTCAATTGCTTTAAAAGCAGCAGAAAATATTGCAGATAATTTTGGGCCTTTCGATTCTTCATTTTTATCTTTGTTATTATTTGAAATAATAATAGCATTATCATTATGATGAGATGATGATAAAGCAGGTGAAGATTTATTCGGTGATGGAGTAGCACTCTTCGGATGTCCTAATAAAGGATTCGATTTATAGTATCTTGTGATACGCTTTGGAATCTTTGTCTCATTAACATCATGATTATGAGATAAAAGTATTTTAGTATTTCGATCAACAATTTCTGAACCAACTTTATCTTTCAACGAGTTATAATTATTATCATCTGAATTATTATTTTTATAATTTTTATTATCTAATGTATTATTTACAACAGAAGGTGAGGGAATATGAGGAGCTGGAATATTAACATTAGCTTTATTATTTTTGATCGAAAAGTCTCTTTCTAATGTATCTTTAATCATCAACATGACACTTTGATAAGAGTCAACCCATGCTTGATCATATGAAATAAGTTTGTTGTTGTTACTAGTCGAATTATTATTATTATCATGTGAATTAATATTATTGTTATTATTAGTCATTGCATTATTATGAACAAATACAATATTATTTTGCTGATTATCATAATCATTGATAGGAGCTTTATCTAGAATATCTAATAACTTCATCTTAATTGATTCATCATCTTCAAATACTCGCGAAAACTGAAATGATTTTATTTGATTTCTTAATAATAAAAAATCATCATTTTTCGATTGAGTTTGACTATTATTGTTGCTATGATTATGTGGACTCTCATCATGAATAGTAGATTGATTAGGTGACAAAATCTTACTCATATTTTTGATAATATCTCGCATAGCATGTAATTGCTCTCTACTCATTCCATTATTATGCTTTGCAGACGAAGGACTAGTATTAGAAATAGGAGTGACAGGTAAATTCTTGGACAAGTCATCATCATACAAGTCATTGAAACGAGCGGAAAGACTCCTAGGAGAGCTCCTGTGATTGTTTTCAGATGATTGTTCTGGAGTAATTCGTTGCATTACTGGTGAGTACTTTTTATCTATATTATCAATCATATCATAATTTACAATATTATAATCATTATTTGGACTATTTTGATGATTTTGATCAGCAATAATTACTCTAGAGTACACGCTCAGACTTGAAGTAACGTCAGTAAATAAAGATCGATAATCAATATTCGCTTTTTCAACAGTATTAATTACATCTATATTATGCATATTCTTGTTGATCTTAATATCATTAGTATTCAACAACTGAAAGTTCTTATTTGAGATATTATCTAAATCAGAATCACAGTTTTTCGATTCATATAAACTTTCTTCATTCATTTGAAAATGAGGGGTATAAGTTCCAATGTTATTATTTGTATCACTTAGATTAGTATGTGATGATGATTTTTGTTGAGACAATGGAGATGATGTGTGATAATGACGAAATAAAAAAGTTGAATCTTCAATAGCATTTGATTGAAATGGAGCATGACTTACAGCTTTTTCAAAGTTTGAGCATTGTAATTCAATACGCAATCGTTTCAATTCAGCGTCACGAAGCTAAAAATAAAATTGAATTAAAACTAAAATACAATAATAAGGATAATTACACATACCTCTTCACGCAATTTCTTCATTTCAGATAATTTTTGTTCAAGTTCCTTTTGGAGATTAGCTTCTAAATATTCAAATGTCGAAAGTCGATTGTTCAATCTTGTCAAATACGATTTTGGTGATTCTCCATTCATCCGAGTGATGTTGGCTTGACCAGACAACACTTCATGAAGATTAATATCACAACGGAATTGTTTGTGATATACTTTTGTCTTGTTTCGTACTACTGTATTAGATTTAATTGCTTTAATTAAGTCTTGGCTAAGTGGAGAACCAAATGAAATTAAATCAACTAATTCAGGTTGTGTCATTGAAGCGATTATCCCTTCATTCTCATTATCGACTTGTTCCTTTTGCTCAACAGAATGATTGAGTAATAATAAAGAGTTTTTTGAAGTTTGAAAATAATCATTCATGTCATGACCATTTAATGTATTTGATACAATATTTTCAAGTTTAGTCAATTCTTTGGTCGATTCTATGTAATCGGTCTCAAGATATTCTAATTTTGATGAAGCGCTAATCAGTAGTCCTCTAAGTTGAAGATATTTTTCTGTCAAATTTTTATCTTTTCCATTCTTTACAGTATCAGCTAGTGAAGTTGATAAAAGTTGGATTTGTTTTCTGGTGTCACTTAGATTCTCTTCTAATAATATTATTTTTGATTTTAAATTTTCTTTTGTCCTTATTTTATCTCGCAAGGAATGCAAACTGGCAACTTTTGAAGCTGAGGTATCACTGAATTCATTAATTTGACTAACCCATACTGCTGAGTTTTGATCATTCGATATCAGTTCAAGTTTACAATTGTCAATCTCAGTGCTCATAGTTATTATTATTGTTCTCAAATGAACCAATTTATCCCAAACCTCTTGGATTTCGCATCTGAAGTGGTTGTAAACTTTTCTCTTACTATTTTCAGCTGAATTATATTTTTCTAACTCTTGTTTTAATTGGGTGAACTGCTGTTGCTTGTGTTTGTTTGTATCAAATGCAGGAGGTGAGAAGTTACCATTTTTGGGTGACCATGTAAACATGGCATGATGAATCGAATCTCCGTTAATGCTCATTTTATTATTACTATCTACAGTCAAGTATATATATGTAACTTTATGATTAGCTGTTGTTGAGAAAAAAGTCAGTATGAAAAATGGTGGAAAATTAACGGATCTTTTTTCTTTTTGATGTTTTTTGTGCGAAAAACGCATTTCCGATTTGCACGTTTTTCTTTTTTGCTTTTATAGTTAACAGCAATATTTATTTCAATAACCTACGTTATTTCTATCGGAATCATTTGGTATTGACTTCTTGAGAACAAGTTTACCCATTCAAATTGTGATAAACGTTGATTTTCTTTGTTTTTATATTCAAACATCAGTATATTGTTACGTCGAAACAAACATAATATGGCTGCTGCGTTTGAAAGAGATATGCATAATGCCATTGCTATCATACCGGTAAATATTATTATCATTGTTAACTATGTATAGAAGATTCAAGTTAAATTATTTTACTTTCGACAAATTGAAATTTGTATAATGAAAATTTAATATCAGATTATCCAAGCAAAAATTGCCATAAATTGATCACTTATCAATTTCTCTGATCCTTATCCTTTGTTTAACTTTCGCGAATTTTTATTTATTTTCACTTCATAATTTACTTATTTGTATATTCTAGGGCAAGTTATTTTACGTTGCACTATCTTCCCCTCCACCACTTTCACAATTGCAACGACATTTCTTTTCCATCGATAATGAATTGGTATATTGGAACTTCTATTTGGATTTCGGTCCACTTAATTTAGGTCATTTATATCGGTTTTGCTGTATTTTAAATCACAAAATGAATGATGAAAAACTAAAAGAAAAGACAATATATTTTTATTCCGGAAATCATGGTCATAAGCGAGCTAATGCTGCATATTTGATTACTGCTTGGTCAATGCTATACTTAAACAAAACACCAGATGAAGCTTTTAAACCTTTCAAACATGTTGCCACTACTTTTCCGCCATGGGTTAGTATACACCGTATTATTAATCTTCGGTTGAAGCAATCTTATATTATGATTTGTAAACTTTTAATAGCATGATGCGACGCCAACTGTCTGTCATTTTAATTTGACAGTATTAGATACTCTACGGGGATTATATAAAGCAAGAGAATGTGGATTTTTCAATTTTGCAGCATTTGATGTTGCTGAATATGAGCATTACGAACAAGTAGAGAATGGTGATTTGAATTGGTGTATGGAAGGAAAGTTTGTAGCGTTTGCTGGTCCACATGGAGAAAAAGAAAGAAATCAACCAGGTACAGTGAAATATTTAAAGAAATTTTATCGGTTGATTATAAATTATTTGCTAATCTCATCCATCATCTCATATTTAGGTGGTTCATATTACGCACTTCGTCCAGAAGATTATGTTCCATATTTTAAAAAGAAAAACGTCACATTAGTGGTTCGGTTAAATAAACCATATTATGATGCGAGAAAGTTTACTAGTCAAGGAATAGATCATTCTGAAATGTATTTTATTGATGGTTCTAATCCCCCTGATCATATATTGGCAAGGTTCATTCAAAAATGTGAAGAAACGTCCGGTGCAGTGGCAGTACATTGCAAAGCTGGGCTTGGTAGAACTGGAACATGCATTGGTTGTTATATTATGAAACATTTCAAATTTACTGCAGAAGAAATCATTGGTTGGTTGAGAATCGTGAGGCCAGGTTCTATCATAGGTCCCCAACAGCAATATATGAAAGATATGCAAGCTAGGATGTGGAGAGAAGGGGACATTTATCGTGCTAGATTAAATCAACCAGTTTTATATGGATCAGGTGAAAATCCAGAGGTTACAAATGGAAATAATCATGCATTGACAAATGGTCATAGTGTAAGTCCAGGAGAAGAAAAGGCTCGTAGAACGAGTACTCCAACAGGATATCTGTCCAGCAGAATTGGAAAAATGTCTATTTCTCCTTCAGGAACAGCATTAGTATCAGGTAATGCATATTATAATTTTATTTGATTATAATAATAGTAATAATATCAATTTTCTTTTTATTAATAAACATAGTATCTGGTAGCAATAAAATAACAAGTGCTGCAATTAATGAACGTGATAATCAAACACAAGGAGATTTACTTCGCATTCGAAGACAACAACACATGTCAACAACAGGACAAGGTTCTGCAGTTTCCCCAGGAAATGTATCTGCTCCATTGTCACCAGCACTTTCCACATCATTATCAGCTAAACATCAAAATACATCCTCTACTAGTCCTAATGGTAATAATGGAGGAAATTTCAACTTAATGTCGGGATGGAAATAATTAAAATAAATCAAATTTGAATTTTTTTATTTTTATTATAATTATTTTTTGCAATAAAATATTATTATTATATATATTAATCCTATGAGCAAACTAATAATAATGAAAGTATACATTTATATCATATGTAAAATATGATATATGATGACAATAATATAATTAACTAATGAGCGATGGTATTAACTTCATTCATAATCCAATCATAATAAATAAATGATTTGATAAGAGTCAATTTTATTCAGACGTGTTTATTATTGCATTCAAATCATACCAGTATAAACTCTGTGTAATAATATTGAATGTATTAGATCTTAATTCATTAGTAATATTTGCTGGCATGTTGAATTGCATACAATACTGATTATAATGTAAATAAACACTATTTCATAACAACAATTTACCTTATTTAAAAAAATTACATTTAGATATAGTAACATAAATATTTGGTTCATTTAAAAAATGAACCAAATTATAAAAAATATTTCGAAAAATCATAATACACCACAGTCAAAATCAATATAATGTTGAAGTAACTCATGGTAATATTTGACATTCAAAACACAATAAGAGCATACCGGTAGTAGATTATAATATACGTTAAAATTTAATTTTATTATCTGTTATTATTAAACATCACAAAATGAGTAAATAATAATTAGGACTAATTTTATGTTATTTAAGTCAGCAAAGTAAATAAGTCAGTAATCGTTATAGTCATTTTATTTCATAATATTTGGTAATATTGCTAACAAATCATCGACAAGATTGATTAATTTCAAATCAATTTCAGCATTTGATAAGTCGTATTGTACACCTATAACATACATATATTTCAATCCATTTAGATTGGATGATACCCTTTCATTAGAGTGACTAATATCAATTTTCAAATTATTATTATTATTGTTAATATTATTATTATTAATATTATTATTATCATTTTTCAAATGACTATCATCATCATTTTTTATGTCATAATTATTATTGCTATTATTACTATTGTTGCTCTTATTATCATCGCTATTATGATCATTTTTCATGTTATTATTCTCATCATCACTTTTCATGTCATAGTTATTATTGCTAATATTACTATTATCATCACTATAATGATCATTTTTCATGTTATTATTATCATCATTTTCCAGATCATAATTATTGTTATTATTATAAATAGTAGTAATATTTTTAAGATTATTATTTATGCTTGGTTTCACCCGATCAAATACAGGTTTCAAAGCGAATAAATTCAAAAATTCAGAATTATTTTTCTTTTTATTTGTGATTGCAACTTTGATTGGTTGAGCATTAGCTAATGCATGCCTCATTTTATTTATTTGATCGATTTCTGAATTATTAGATTGTAAAAACTTGCAATTTTTCCCAATAATTTCATGTCTAGAATATTGAGTTGTTATTTCGAACTGTTTATTAACATATATTAATGGAAATCCTGGATTATTGATGTCTGCAGAAGCGATAGACACACATAAGGGGAGATTTTCGACTGTTTCGATTATTGATACTAACCAATCGGTATTGATTAACATTTGGTTTATCGCATGTTCAGCATTTAAAATACTTGATAAATTTTTATGGATCAAATCAAGAATAATGACAGTTGATTTTGGTTGATTTTCTGTATTTAATTCATTAGTATGATTATCATTATATTCATCAAATAATTCTTGTAGTCTTGATGAAGGTGTACCAATTGAAATTTTTGTACTAATATCACTACTACTGCTTTCAAAGCTATTCCGCTTTCTATGTTTCAAAATAACTTCATTTATATCATATGATCCTCTCACAATCATTTGTTCTTGTTGACGCAACCACTCAGAGTATTGCTGACTTCGAATAAAAATTGGAAATATGATTGATAATAGAATAGGTTTCATTTGAACAGCTGAAAATAAACTATTATTATCTTCATCATTATTACTATTTTGAACAACAATACCTTCTGTGGTTAGTGCGAGTAATTTTTTTTCAGTAATTGCATGAAACTTCAGTTGTGATTCAAAATTTTGTGGTAATCCATATTCTTCATAAATAGAATTAATCGTTTCTTGCACAGTTGATAAATCATTGCTTTGATCAAAATTATCATCTTCATTTGAACTTTCACTATTGATACGACTAATATTATCCTTTACCAATAATTTTCTTATCTTGCGTGCAAATGGGTCAGCATTTGAAAGTTGATTCACCCAGTCACCTCTATTTATAAAATCAATGTAACATTTTCTAGCACTCTCATCATTCATCAGCATATTTGATACTTTAAGCAGTGACTTACTCACCAATGGAGAAGATATTTTCGATTTTAATAAGGTGTCTGGGATTAACAAATCATTTTCTTCATAGCCTTCAACTATAGCAGAAGCGTTTCCCATGTCCAATTATATAAAAAGAAAATATGTTTATCAAACTATTGACTCGATTAATCTTGTAAGTTAAATTTCTAATACTGTATATTTAAATATAGCATGGACTTAACGTCATTATCACAAACATTTAAAAAAGATACTGTACATTTTAAGATGTTAATTCTTAGATGAATTGAGTGAAAATTTAATATAATCATATAATCTGATATTTAAATTTTTAACAAGCTTTATTATTTCATAGCTCTGCTGTTATAATGTTATAACTACAGTATATTGTTCATTCGATAATAAGAAGAAGCGATTGAGCATAAGCTTCCTGTTATGATTTTAGCTTTACCTCTTTTTTATAATTTGATGTGATTTCGGATTTGTGATGATAAATAAATGAATGAATGAAGTGGCTCACATTCATTCAACGTTTAATCAGTCTTTTTTTTTTAGTTTTTTCCTCTTTTTTATAGTTGAACTTTTTGATTTGCTCAGTTCATTCCTATTAATTCATTCATTCAGTTACACGATAAATAATGATTGAGTCGAAGAAGCTAGAGCTTAAGAGGGCTCTCTGTTATGTTTTCTAGCTTGTTTCTGAACTGGTTTGATTTGCTCAGTTAATTCCTTAATATTCATTCATTCATTCAAACGTTGAAAAAGTAAGTTAAAACGTTAAATTAACACTATTTTACGTTAATTCATGGAAAGATATGCTTTTGGCTTTTGGCTTTTGGTATAATTCGATTTCGCCGACGAAAACTAAATTACCAAAGAGAGTGAATGAATGAATCAACTCGCACCAGTTTTAAAAAGCACCAGTACTTCTTCTCGTCGTTGTCTTTTATCTTTTATCTCACTCTCAGTATCCCTATACTTTAGCTTCGTCTAGTCTCGCTGTCTTATTTCACTCTCAGTTGTCTTATCTCACTCTCAGTACCCTATAGCTTGTCTTGTCTCGCTGTCTTATTTCACTCTTAGTACTCAGTACTCCATTTGCTTTGTATTATTACTTTTTTACTTTTTTGCCAAGTGTACAGTCCCAAATCCCCGTAAGATACCATCTGCAGGGGTGGGGAAACTTCACAACCACAAATGCGAAACCCCT
>VKHH01006746.1:0-15817 GCA_015144975.1 Epipyxis sp. PR26KG | reverse complement strand
GAATGAATGAATGAATGAATGAATGAATGAATGAATGAATGAATGAATGAATGAATGAATGAATGAATGAATGAAAAATACCACAAACAACGTTGCGATTTTATACGTTACATCTATCGTTAAATATATTACTCGTTGAATATAAAATTAGAATTAATAAAGTTAACTTATTTTCTTAATCTTGTAATAACAAACGATTCATAATTCATAGCATGCTACAGTAACTTACTGTTTTGCTGTTTTTATTACACATTTTTTATATAACATATTATATACTTATATAATATCTGAATACTGTAGTGTATAGTGTATACAAACAAAACATTGCTTTTAGACTGAACTGAAAGAAATTTGATCACTAACTGCATGCATGTCTACAACAAGTCCAAGTTTGTGATTTTGATCCGATCATGATTCAGCAAAATAAAATTTCACCTTTTTATGCAGTGCTATTAGGTAATTTAGTGATACATTAGTACATTATATAATTAAATGAGAAAAATAATATTAAATGCATAATAAATTCTGTAGCAGTTGCTATACAAATGCAAATGAGGATTTATTTATCTTTCGCAATTTATTGTTATGTTAAAAACTAAAAATCATTACATGGGTTTTGACTGCGTATTTAATGATACATTGTTGATTATAGGTGCAGTAATCGTGTTTGGTGGTCAATCAATAACTTGGAATGAAATTTTTTCAGTTGGATTTTGGCCTTCTTTTGTGGGCTTTATATTTGCCACATCAGGATATATTGCCTTGTGCTTTTCGTTGGCAGAGATTGTGAGCTGTTTATCATTTGGAGGTATGATTCGTTTGACTGATTAATAAATATTCTTATAACATAATCAATTTATATTTAATTTTACTTATTCTTAGGTGGTTGCTATGGACTTGTAAGACTGTCCTTAAATCCATATATAGGCTATTTGATTGGATGTTGTGAATGTGCTAAATATATTTCATATGGATCAACATTTATTTTTTCTTTTGGTCAAGCACTTACAATTCTCACTGGTCTATCAGTTCATTACGAACCATTGTATTGGTTCGTGCTTTTTTGTGTTGGTTTGTATGTAAACATTCGAGGAGAATTCATTTTATGGCACTCAATTGCAGTATTTGCTTCGTTGTCTATTTTATTGACGATCGTGTATATACTATCAACCGCTTCTGAGTGCAATTTTAATAAATATACTGTAAACCAAACTACAGAATCACAAACTATTGGAGAAGATATTTTTCAATTTCTCCGGTCATTACCTTTTCTAGTCGTATTTTTTATTGGTTTGGAAATTATGCCTTTAACAAGCACTGCAGTTTCTGATGTAAGTTTGAAACTTTAAAAATAAATTCAATAAAGTGAGAATTATTATGTTCTTTATCTTAAATTCAGGTTGCTGTTACTTTACCAAAAATGATACTCGCTGGAATCGCTATATTTACAGTCTTTGGAATATCTTTACTAGTTATGGTACCGTCGCAAAAGCCAGGTCTGAGTGATATATCAAATTATGTTTTATTGTTCAATCCTGGGTTTGCAAATGCTTTTAGCATATCTGAGAAAATGGCATCTATATTGTCTTTACCGGGACTAATCGGAGCTAGTATAGGATTAATGTATTCATACGGTAAACAAATTCAGTCAATGTCTAAATCAGGGTTACTCCCAAAATTTCTATCATTAGAACACAAAAAATTTGCTACTCCATATGTGGCTCTATTGTGTGGTTCATTTATAATATTAGTTATTATGCTAATCTTATGGATTAGTCATCATGAATCATATATTTCTTCAGTTCATAATGCTGGTGCGATTTGTAGTTTTGCTGTAAATATTGCGACATGTACTTGTTATATTGTAATGAAAACAAAATTTAGTAGTTTATCAAGGAAATATAATAGTCCTTTCGGAGTATATGGAGCAGAATATGGAATTTTTGTATTCAGCTTCTCTCTAATCTCTGCAATTGGCTTTCAATCAGATAATTTTGTAGCAACAATAATATTCTTTACTTTATTATTTCTTGCAACAAATCATTATTGTTGGGTAGTAAAGAGTAAACAGTTTTTTTCTGAGGAAGAAAAAGCGGTTCTTTTAGGAGCATATGTAATAAAATGTAAGTTTTAAAAGTAAGATTTTTCTGAATATTATTATGATACTTATTATAATGTTTGATTTCATAGCAAATGTTGAATTCAGAACTACTATGAAAAGAAGAAATTCAATCAATGGGCGATCATTCCGTACAGTTCGAGCCAAAGCAATTGGTGAAGAAAAGTCGATTTCAAGGAGGGAACAGCAATCAACACGCATAAAACCTGGTGAACAATCATTCCGATTTTCCAGATCAAGTGTTAAGACAGCAATAACATCAGAAAGTTCAAAACTTTTAGATGTTGATCAGAATAATAATATTAATCCAAAAGAAGAATTAAATAATCAATTTAAAAAAGAACCATCATTTACTTCACCTTTGCGTCGTGATGGAAGTGCTAAAAATAATAAGTTTGATCAACAACGGACTAGTGCATATGATGTCAACTCTCCAAATACTAAAATCGAATTGTTTTCAATTCCAAGTGGAGCATCCGATAGCATTGATTCCACTGGTGTCCCTGAAATTATCGTAAGAAAATCAAATAATAGTTTGAAAGTTTCAAATATAAGACAATTCTCAAATGAACAGAAAGAATTAATTGAAAATGAAAAAGTGTCGTCAATTTATAAAAATGATAATAATGCAAAAGATATAGAAGTTGAAGATATTGAAAACGATATCAAACTGAAAACTGAATCAGTTTCTCTGGAATATAACACTGAGCATGTTAGAAGAGGTTCTATACGCAAATCATTTGAATATTTAAGAGATTCATTTAAAAAAGGAATTTATGATTTGCCTGCAGCACTCATCTCTTCTGGTGAAGATGCTGCATTTAAAAACTATACAAAAAGTATCATCGCTGAAACATATGGTACAGTTCATGTTGATAGTTTCGATAATGAGCATATTCATAATAATGATTTTGTTTTATTTGTACAAAAAGATACTATCGATAATTCGAATTCAATAACTAATATTTAACATAAAAAAAATTCTATAATATATATAATCGATACTTTTGGGATGCTTAAAGTGAAGACACTATAAATTTACTTCTCATAATTGGAAATAACTTCTAATCTTCAAAATATCTGATTAATATAGGAATAACTAATTATATTTCATTGTCTTTAACGTATGATGCATTATTATAAGTATCCTAACAATATGGAAACGTTTATGTCACAATAGTATTGGTATTTTATATAAAAAAAAAGTGTTTGAAATAAAAATTATTTGAGTCAGCCAAAAATATGGAAAGAAATGTTAGCTGTTACAATTAAATTATTACATATATTTTTTAGTTGAGAAAAGTATTTATTGTTAAGTGTTTGCTCGCTTCTATTACTATTAGTGTTTTTTTGAGTTTTTATTAATCTCATAATTATAAAAAGTGAATGTTGTTTGTGAATACTTTTAAAGTTAAAGTAAAAAATGAATTTTTGTGTGATTTTACGATACTCACTTGTCAATAATGTATATACTAAATAATTAATTAAAGAATGTAGTCTCAATTATTAATTGTTTTTCAATTCAAGTTATTTAAAATAGATAATGATTATCATATACAAAATAATGAATGATACTTTCATCACATACCGCATAACGGTAAGCAATGATTATTATATCATAAATAATATTATTTATTTTATTCCAAATATATATATACTTATTATTTTGTATTATTTATTTTTCAATTGGACGAGACTCATCAACTCGATAGATCCATCTTTGGTATAAATAAATGAAGAATACGATATCATCTCTGAATACTGATAAACGATGCATTGTTGGCATTTTTATGACAAACGCAAACAAATCTAAAATAATCATAAATCATAAAAAACAAACCAAATAATAATTATAAATTAATATGAAAACTATCTGTATAATAATAATAATAACTATAATAAAAATAAAAATAATAATATTATGTTTTAAAAGATATTTGTATCTTTTATTTTCTTGTTCAAACTTATAATAATAATAATAATAATAATAATAATAATAATATTAATAATAATAATAATAATAATAATAATAATAATAATAATAATAATAATAATAATAATAAAGCGAATTTTACAATAGCTCATATGCTTATGCGTTCATTCATAATATTAATCGAGTAAATCAATCATAATAAATCATATAAAATAATTATCATATTATAGTTTTATTATAAATGAAATCAATAGATACTATACTAAATATAGTTAGTTACTTACCATCAATAAAAGTATTCAAAAACTTGTAAACTAAAAACTAAAATAATAATAATAATAATAATAATAATAATAATAATAATAAATATGATAGTATTTAAATAGAAAGAAATTAATGTAATGTTATAATTATTTTAATATTTATGTAAAATAAAGTTACCTTCCAAGGGAGATGAGAAACTGACTTGAGTTGATGATTAATATACAATTGAGGACACATCAAAACAAACCCAAAAGTATAAACACAACCTGTTAACCCTCCAATAACCCAAGAATACCATGACGAATATTTATTAACAATCAATGAACGAATCACAAATATTAAAACTAATGGAAATAATATTGTTGATAAATAAACTGTTGCGAAACGGTCAGCATCAAGTGATATTTGGATAAGATTATCTTCTTTATTATTTTCTACCGTCTCATCACTGGTAGTTACTGTTACTGTTGATTCTTCTTGAGAAGATTTATTATGTGTATAATTTATAGATTTCCATCGTGTGAATTCTATTGTTATTAAACCATAATTATTGAATTTAAATCGTAATCCAGTTGCTTTTTGTACCTAATCATTATAGTAAAAATATCTTATAATTAATATAATTATAAAAAATAAATGAGTGATTCAGTCCACACCACATATATACTGGTATACTGTCTCATATAGTGTATCAGGATATATTTCAAGTTAGTAAAATCATATTTAAACTTTGCATATAATTAGTATAATAATATAATAGTATGATTACCTTCCATATTTGAACGATTATTCCTAAACCAGTTGGTATGATCACTAATAATGATGTATCAGATTCCAACAGAAACAAGAAAATAATTGATTGTGATATTAAATCAGTGACAACAGAACGTGTCGATAAACCAGCTAAACTTTTATTTTCTTTCCAAAATGTTATATCAGATTGAAAAGCTAATATTTCAAATATTAAATGAAGCATAGAAGCAATGACGGTAATGCTTAATAAATACACTGATGTCTCAGAAATTAATCTACAGATAATAAGATTATGAATGAATGAATTATTTATGATGAAAAAATTAATATCAACTAATTAATTAATTGATTGATTGATTGATTAATTATAATTGTTATTTTCTATATTTTCATAAAATAAATCTAGTTGATTATTTGAAATAATTAATGATAATAAAATTAATATAATTCTATTTTTTTTTATTATTTTTAATTATATTCAACAAAGATAATAATACTAAATTTCGAACCAAATTGCTATTGATCAATTTATATGAGGTGAAACGGTCAAACTATATTATCAGATCGATTTCGATTATTTTCAGAATATTAGATTATTAACATACCTTCTCACATCGTCCATATCCTTGTCAGTGAATCCCATACCATTCTGTGTAGATAATGATTCTTCCATTTTACTCATAAGCAACCATCTCTATGTGATTATAATAACGATTTAATTTGTATCAACATTTAAAACATTATATTATTATTATTATTATTATAAACAATAAAAACATATAAAAGCTTATAATCTGATATGATTCATACCTGTAATGACATTGGACCAAATGCAATTTTTATTGGTAAAGAATCTACAGTTTCATTCAATGGGATGTATTTATCAGATGTTAATCCGATCTCATCAACGAATAATGATGGTTTATAGAATGCTATTGGCTGATATGGTGGCTTTTTGGAATTATAAGAAATCATATTTTTTGAAATAGCTTCTGGAACTAGAAGATAAATAAATATAAATATTAAGATAATAATAATTTTTATGGTTAAGATTTATCATTTGATCTGTGACGTCATAGCTGTGACGCAATCACCAAAGCCCCCCAATGATATGTGACAGTTTTGAAAGTTCACCAATATCAATTAAACATGATGAAATTTATTCACACTTACCGTATTCATAAGGATATTGAGTGAAATCATTGACAACTCTCACAACTACTTCTGGTTTCCAAAAACTAATAATAGTATTGGATGACATTGCTATTCTCTCCGCTGTAATCATATAATCATAGGGTTATTATGTGATTATCGATAAAACGGAAATTAAAAATATAATAATAATTTGAACGAAACTATTTATATACAATCAACTTATCTTATAAATAATATGAATAAAATAATGATAATAAAATATAATAAATGAAATAGATTTGATAGTTGAAGTCTCATAAGTAACGGATAAAATATTCCACATATTTATACCTTCTATAGCTGTAGTAGTCGCCAATCCAAAATCAGATAATAAATATCGATGTTTGAAATATTTTGGTATTTTATCATGTTTAATTAGCCTCACTGAGCCATGCAACACTTCCCCACTTTTAATCATTCCATTTGTTATTTCCAATGCAAAATTATTTAATTGATCTTTATTACGTATTAACAAAACGTGCATAAAAACAGCTGTTTTATTATTATTAATTTGTTTCCATATTCCTGGTGAAGTTTTAACTACCTTATCTAATGTATTATTGTTGTTATTTTGTTGATTATAATTAGTTATAAGAAAATCAAATTTCATATCATCTTGAGATTGATTGTAAGACAAATCTCTTTGTTCATACAGGATTCTATTATCTCTTCTTAATTCATCCAATTTCCTACAAAAAATAAATTTTGATTACATATTATTTGTCCCATTATGTACAATATGGTTTCTAAGTCTAAATTACTTACAAATTATTCTGTATGCGTGGAGAAGATGCAATGTAAAACATTATATTATATTGCTGATTTTGACTCCATAAAGGTTTAATAGTTGGAGATCCAGGTTCTATCTCAATACCGTTGAGTGGATTAAGCATAGAATATATCTATAATGATATTTAATTATTGTGTAGCAATAAATATTTCTGATTCGGAATAAGTATTGTTTCAGATCATTATTACCCTCAAATATATCATATGACCAGGTATCAGATACACAACACTTTACAATATCAATATTATATAGTAATATGATTAACAACACAATCGTCACTAATAAACCAATAATAGGTACGAAGTGGTGCTAATATTTACAATTAACTCTCACACATAGCATAATCAACACACACAACCCAACAATTAGAGTAATTTTATATATAATATATACTGCATATATACTCCATACTAAATCCTATATGCTATATGCTGATGAATTCAAATATAACTTAGAATTTGTATATTTGTATCAAACAACTTACATTGTATCCTGCTAATCCCACATACGCTATTGCGATCGCAACGAACAAGTTGGTCAAGTTAAAAACACTCATTTACTAATTACTGAATTACTGTATAAAACTGTATTTGGTTTCGATCTTTCGATCTATTTGTTAATCGTTATTCGTTATTATATTATCAGTATTTCAATATTATACTAAATACTACTGTAATTTCACCCAATCATCAATTATATATTATATATGGTTTTATGGTTTTCTCGTTATAACCCAAATAAACTTAGCCTTACCTCTTTTTGATCATACATAACTATAAATTATTTATATTGTAAAACAGGAAAAGGAATTAAAAGTTAACATACATCGCGTATCGCCGTATCTCTCATCCCGTATCCCGTATCCCGTATCTATATCATCATATTTAATCCATGATCATGATTATTATTCATAAGAGGGCTTCCTGTTTTATCTTTATTAGCTTTTTCCTCTTGTTTATTAGTTATGATTTGGTCATTATAATTCATTCATTCATTCACTACATAAAAAAGTCCGATATTTTATTATTATAAAACTTTTTGAGGAGGGGTAATTGAATTACAATTGAACTTATAATATTAATGATAAAATCTTCTTCTACAATATTTTCTGCTTATTTTTAGTTTAGATCAAACTTCACTATTAATTGTAAAATAAGCTAACGACACGTTGTCATTAAAAAAATACAAATACAAATCCAACATTTTTGTCATATTTCAACAGGAAGCTAAACAAGCTTATAATGCCATTATACCAACATATTGTTTTGACTTTACCTAAATATTCTGCGGAAGGGCTGGCAGATGCTTTTAAACGATATGCGAGAGTTATAATGGGCAACAATGGAGTTTTGAGAGGTATTGAAAATAATGGGGTTCGACCACTACAAGAACGAGCGAAAAGGTATTAAAATTATTTGAATGATAAAATTCCTTTGTTGTTTTATTATAAATATTATTTACACATTTCTTGTTTATATTGATGTGTTTGAAAGAAAATATGCAACACCTGACGGAACTCGATACTTTTGGGAAGCCAGATATGTCACAACTACATTTGATGCATCACCTGAATGCTTGGCTGAAGCGGAAAGAGCATTGAAAAACGAGGACGGTGTTCTTCGTTTCTTCACCACGAAGTTGTCCTCCGGGTTCGATAAATCGAAAGAAAAATCTTACAGAAATCCGTATATGCCACCTAAAGTTGATGTAAAGAATATGAAATGATTGTATTTTTTCTTTCAACAAAAACTTAATTTGTTTCAATATGATTATTCGCATAACTTTCGATTCCTGACAGTAGAGACACAAAATCATCTGTATCTGTAAAAAGTTACTTTCATATTTCTATTAAACTCAAATTTCTGACTATATAAAATTTTCGACTCAGTTGTTATCTAATCTAACTCCATCCAGTAGCATTGTGAAGTATTTAAAGTGCTTCCATAATTGAATAAATACATTTATTAAGCTTATTATTAATACTAAGACAACAAAAAGTTGCACACAGATGGTGATATTTAAATTATCTGAACTAATTAAGTTAACTAGAGAAAGAGAAAATGCAGAAGCGTTTTTGCTCAATAATATTGCATTATATTGATCCCTGTATGAATATACTATACAATCAAAATTTTCAATATAGGAAAGTTATAAGAAAGAGGGATTTAAAAAATACAATGAAGAATGAACTAATCCCCAAAAAACAATTAAATAATACCATCTTAAATGTATAGTTCCACCCAGTAGGATCTCAACATAAAATATTGCCAACTTTCAATATGAGGAATATAATCGTGTTTTATACTCACAGAAACTTGAGGTTCAATGACAGTATCTTTGGGGGGGGGTAAAGTGAACGCAGGAATTTCTTACTATTATATGTATTTTTCTCATTATTATACTGTATGTACTTTCATTATTACATGAAGCTAACAATTCTTCGTTTGCATTTTTTAGCGAGCTTATTAATTTTATTAAATTAATTAATTATTACGAGGTACGTCGTACTGAAATATAAAATTAGATTTTTCAAGTTTGCATTGGAGTCGGAAGTCGGAAATTTGTTCAAAGTTTGACAGTGTGCTTATATATGATATATGATCATATGATCAATCATAAAAAATGAAAGAAGAATAAAAGAAAAGCAAAAAAACAATTTTTTATTTACAGTTATTGAAAGAATTACAGTAGTAAGTTCGAAAATGATGGATCAGCAATCTTATTTCTGTACACTCATTATTTATTATTTCACTAAATAATTAGTCACTTGTTATGTATTTTAGCAACTATAATGCATTATCAATAATCACATAATCACGTCTATTGGCAAAGTGGCAAAGTTCTTATTATTTTCTCAAACAGTATTTGCAGAAATACAAAACCGGCAATATTTGCTAATAAGATGATCTCATCTACTGATTATGTAACTTGTATAATCACAAAATTGATCGACTTTGATGATGGACATCATCCTGGAGGATGCCACAATATTCAAACAAAGCTAGCGATGCATTACAATAAAAATAATAATTCAGATCAAATTCTCGTTGTAAATGATGTTTTACCTGATGATTGGTGTACAAAATGTTATGATTATGCAATTGAAAAAAATAAGCCTTGGGGTAAGTTTGACAAACCATAATTATTTTCGTTTGATAGAATTATCTGCTCTTGTACTACAGGAGTTTATGTCACAACTGAAGATGCTTTAAATAGCTTTCTTTCATCAGATGAACTCTGGGAAACAAATCCTGAGAAAGCTTTGGCACTCATAGCGACTAGATCGCTTGTTTTCAATGCTGGGAAAAGTTTAGTCGGACCAGATTATAATGCTATTCATGGTGAGGAAAATTTGATCATAACTAAATATTTCCTAGTATAAATAACTCATTTTGTTCAATTAGGTACTGCTGTATGGTGTTTGACATCAGATATATCCGATTCAGTTAATTATCACATCGACTATGCAGAACTGTACAGGTAATTGTATTCTTTTCCAAATGACAAGGATTTTATTTGAGTATAAACTAATCAAAATAAGAATAATAATATTTCTGTATGATTTTGTTTTATCGGCATTTCTAATCCAGTAAAATAATATTTTAATAATATAAAGGTACGAAACAAATGAAATCCACCCTCCGTTATACGCTGGAACTTGCCATGTTTCGCCAATTTCATCAGAAGTCGGTGATATTAAAGGTGGTGAGTTTCGAGTCAATAAAACAGGATTAGACCATTATCGGAAATACGGCTATAAAGGTCGACTATCAAATTCAATAGACATGGAATTGGATTTTACAAGTAATGACTGGATCACTATTCCTTATCGTCATAATCAAGGGATTTTTCATGATGGAACATATCCTCATCTCTCAACTGAAATAACTTATATTAAGCCAAGTATGAAAAGAGTAATTCTTGGTTTTAATTGCTTCACATCTGAACTAAGTGAATGTAATTTACGTGCACCTGAGCATAGCGATGCTTTTAATCGAACCATAAAATTATATCAAACCATAGCTGGATTAGGAATGCCGATTACTTCAAACAGCTCAAAATACAAATTAAATACATCTGAACAAATCCTTGGCAAGAGTCAAAATAATCATAATAATATCGCTCAAAAAGAAGATGATCATTTAATTCCTGAATCAGTGAAAAATGATTCTATTATTGACGTACCACCCAAGAAAACTGGTGGGATTAGCTTTAACGAAGTGAAGAAAAACCCAGCACTATGTAAACTTTTAGTTTTTGCTGCAAGAAAGTTGAAAAACAAAGAAATAACCAAAAATGATAATAACTACATCACCTAAAAATATGCGCAACTTTTTTATGTTTCTACGCAGCTTAAAGTATTTCTCATTCAATTATGAAAATTCTGTTCAATTATTTCTTTTTCAAATTTTAAAAAATTATTACATCCTATTCTTAGATAAATTTTGTTTTACAAACAAATGAGTTGTTTTAGCACACTGAAAGTATACATGCTTCAAGGTTTAAAAACCACAATATCCATATTAACAGAGAAGATATATTATTAATATATATAATAAATTCAATAATTTCATTACTCAGAAACCTGATCCTGGTTTAGACAAATATTCCAACTCTTCTTCAGTGCTAATTCGACCAAGGAAAGCATTTCGGTGCGGAAAACGTCCATACTGTTTAATAACTTGAAGATGAGCATCAGAATATGAACAAGCACCTTTCAGAACCTCACCACCAAAGAAATTATTTACATTTGTGAAATGGCTAAAACCAGCTTCTTGTGTCGATAAATCCTCAGAGTGCATAAAGGGTAATAAAACAAACATCCACTCATATGGACCAAATTCTTTAATATCATATGCTGGATAATCAATCAACAGTTTTTGACTTAACTGAAGAGCAGCTGAATCTTGTTCAAACGCTTTAGGTGTACCACGAAACATATTTCGTGAAAACTGATCCAAAACAATTATGCTTCCAAGAATATTTGATTCACTTGATGATTCAGAGGACGAGACAGCATATTTAAATGGATCAGATGATAATTCAGAATGAATGTCTGTGAACTTTGATCTTATATCTTCATCTAAAGTTGGATTTGATGAGTACCAAAGAGCAGCATTCATTTGCTTACAAGGAATATTACCCAACCAGTAAGCGAGTACATTTCCGGGGAAAATATTTAATCTACTTATCATAGTACCCAAAATTAAAAATGTGTTTGAATAATGTAGTAATAATTTACAACTACCGACTATCGAATGGTAAAGCAAATATAATTTTAAATATTATAGACTCTGCTGAATCATTCATTCATTCATTCATTCATTCAAACTTTTTTATCAATTTATTCATTCATCACAAACCTCTAAATACGTACCGGGTACTGCTGTCTCTGCTGCTACGTCCAATTATGTTTTCTATTGTTCCTCTTGTTTAGTATTCCTATTAATTCATTCATTCTTTCATTCTTTCAAACAATGCTGGTAAATTGAAAAGAAAAGGTGAAAACTTCTAAAAAAAGGAAAATTACAAAACATTCAACAATTAGCTTGTCCAACAGCCGAAATGATGCTTTTGACTTTCTGAATGTCATCTTGAAAATGAGCAACTGCCGGAATGCCGGAATATACTGTCAACACTGGATATTTAATATTTTATTTTGGTAGCCTGAAACCCTGAAACGTTCAACATGTTACATACTGTTCAATGGTGGAAGATGAAATTGTAGCAGCAAATAAAAGAATGTAGATTTATCCACGAATATGTTGTCTAAGGGCATTGTTGAAAGTTTGAGTGTTAGCGTGTCTCAACTAATTACGAAAAATACTTGTGCATTCAATGAGTACCAATTGAAGAAAGCATAATCCAACTCATATATGTACTATGTATTCTACAGCTCTAAAACGATCAATCTGGTGAAACTACATAAGAGAAGTGATGTTACATACACCCGAAATTGTTTCATATTCACGAAGATAGGTGAGTTCAATCTCGCGCAAAAACACGTGAATTATTGATGTAGGATTTTTACAAGATAAAAATGAAAAGTTTGCTCACGGAGCTTGAATTCACACACTTAAGGGCTATGCTATGTTACATCCCTCCAACAATAAAACTTTTGTGGAAAATCGCGTAGAGACTTTCAATCCTGATTATAAACCATTACAAATCGATTTGTTTTTATTAATGATAATCATGAACCAATCGACCAATCATAAACACGGAAGGGGTCAGTTTGGTGATCCATTCATCATGCTTTGCTACTTAATGAAATTTCCAATTATATTTAATGTCCAACCATCTATTGCAATGATTAGAATCAATAATAATAATATTAACAATTACAATTATTTTTAAAAAATAAAATTATAATGAAAATAATAATAGTAATAAATTCAACAATCTTCAGTATTATTGACTCAAACATCTCAAGAAAAACTTGATTAATATTCATTCATCTCATTAACAGTTATTTTGATTGCTTTGCTTAAATTTTCATCTTCATATTGTTATTTTTATCATCTTATACTGTATGAGTTAGTTATTATTGTGCTTATATTTCATTTGAGTAATATACTTTAACTGATTGGTTTACTATAATAAAATTTATTATGTTTTGATTATTTTATTCTTGCACATTATTCCAACTTAGCATCACTGTATTTCCTCATCAATTAATAATATTTAATTTTAAGTGAATGATCAGTTTGACTTATTGGATATACATCATTATTGGACTAAATAATTAATTGTCATAAAAATTAAATAGTAATAATTAAATATCAATTTTGATATATTTGTTTTTGTTTATTTACGGTAAAAACTAATGAGTCTTGTTTAATAATATGCTTAATCAAACGATGATGATTATAACAGTTTTTATCGTTTTTCGTTTCTTTGATACATTGGAGATGACTTTAATTGTTAAATATAATAACTAGTTAAAAATCAATAATATATGAATATGACAAGTATGAAATAATTAAAATTAAATGGCTTTTAAGAGGAAAAATTCATCATATTATCAAAACTTAGAGTTGCAACTGCTACACAGTCAACATATTCAGGTATCATGTGAAATTAATTGAGTAGGAAACATGAAAATATTCATAATGTAGTACTGAAATGCATTTAAAAAGTATATAAATAAGATTAGGTTCAGGTACCCAACAACATTAAAGAAATAATTATTTATATCGCTTTGGTGACTCAGCTGAACCTACCAAATTATTTCTTGCTTCCATATCTTTAAGTTCTTTTTGAAACGAATCAATAGCTGATGCAACAGTATTGACAAGCAGAACAACTTTTCCGATATTTTTATTTTCTCTGACATATTGATGAGCAAGTAAAACATCCTTCAATGGAAAACATTTATCAATATTAATTTTTATTTCACCAGAAATTATTGCTGAAAATCCATCTGGATCATTTTCTAATTGTTCTAAAATTCGACTTTTATACTCCACTGATCGCGAACGAAGCGTAGAAGTTAAAACTGCGATACGTTTACTTAAGAGTTTCCCGAGGAAAGTATTGTCATTTATACCGCTTCCACTCATTAAACCCTTCAAATTACAAAAAATGTGTAACGTATTTAAAATGTAAGTTATATTATTATTCTTAAAATTTTACTTACATATAGTAGTAGTCTACCATCTGTAGCTAATAATGCTAAATTTTCGTTCATATAGTCCGTACCAACAGGATCTAAAATTATGTTGACAGATACACCACCGGTAAAGTTCAGAATTGTCTTCGAAAATTGACTATCATTTCTGATGTTAAATGCAGCATGAGCTCCTAATCGCAAACACTCGTTTCTCTTTGCATCATCTCGAGTAGTAGCAACTACTCGTACACCTTTACGAACTAGCATTTGAATGGCTGCTTGACCAACACTACTAGCGCCAGCATGAAGAACCACTGTCTCTCCTGGTTGAATATTACCAACCATAAAGCACAATTGATAAGCTGTCATGAACGCTTCAGGTATAGACGCTAGTACAGGTAAACTGAAGTCAACAAATTTGCTGGCACGAATAACCGTTTTTTCATGAACACAACAAAACTCTGCATACCCTCCACCTAATGCTAAAGCCATAACAAATTCGCTTGTTGGAATATCAATTGTGCATGATTCACTCTTTGCACAAACCGTTCCAGACACTTCTACTCCAATAATATCACTAGCACCCGCAGGAACGGGATAATTTCCTCGGGCTTGCAGGAGGTCCATTCTGTTTATAGCCGCACAATGCACTCGAATCAACAACTCATATGGCCCTGGAGTCGGAATAGGTACATCGTTACTTATCACTAAGCTAGTTTCATCTCCTGGTACAAGCTGGACAACTCCCTTCATTTGCAGTTTATTCTAAATTCAAAAATACCAGTTTTGTTATATTTGTTTTACTATAATTTTTATTATTATTATTATTATTTTTATTTGTCTTTCATAATTTATAGTTCATTCATTCATTCATTACATATGAGTCGAAGAAAGAGCTCTCTGTTATGTTTTCTAGCTTGTTCCTCTTGTTTAGTTGAACTGGTTTGAATCATGTCATTTACCGCGACGGTTTATTCCACGAAAGTTTTTACCACGAAATTTTTTACCTCGAATAGGTATGCGACACAGGGTATTTACATACAACATCACACGCATATTTATTATAAATTATCACATATTGATAAATTAACTTTGTCAATCAATAGCCAAATAATAATATAAAATATTATGACTCATTAGTCAGGGTTGAAT
>VKHH01006745.1:0-15828 GCA_015144975.1 Epipyxis sp. PR26KG | reverse complement strand
GTGTCGTATCGAATTCAATCAAATTCTCAAATCACGGAGAAATATCTATTCAATTATCAATTATTTCACATGATATTGATAATAATAACCATAATAATAATAATAATAATTGCACATATGATGAGAATGTAATTATTTCTGTTACAAATGAAAACTTCGATAATATTCTAATTCATGAAAAATATATTAATAATATTGAGTCTTACAATGAGAAGACCAATGATGAATGTCAGAGCTATTCGTATGAAGTAACCGCAAGTAACAAAAAAACATATCTCAGAATTGAGGTGCTAGATAATGGGATTGGATTGTCTGATGAAATATTATATAATTTATTTAATTTACATAATCAAGCTGAAAGACATGCTGGTGGTGTTGGACTTGGTTTATATATATTAGGCAAAAGAGTTGAAGCACTTCATGGTTTCTATGGTGGGGGAAATCGATTAGATGGCACATCAGGGACTATGATATGGTTCGAAATCCCGTATTGTCCTGATCAAATTGAATATATTAATAATAACAATACTAATGATAATAATAGTAATAAAAACAATAATAATAATAATTCATCTGGAATTGTACCTTATTTCTCTCAAACTGAGTCACTTTCATCTTCAAAATCATTTCCTGATTCACTCAAAAACAAGAGCAGTATATATTATAATAACAAAAATGGTTTCAAAATATTGCTTGTAGATGATTCTATTTCGATTGTTAAGATGACAAGTCTTTTGCTGCGGAAGTTTGGTCATAAGGTTGACACAGCTGAGAATGGTTCGATTGCAGTGGATCGCTTGAGAGAAGGCTATGATTATGATGTGATTATAATGGATATTCAAATGCCAGTAATGGATGGATTTGAAGCAACTCGGACGATTAGATGCATGGAGCATAATAATAATAATAGAAAAGTCGATAATAATAGTAATTGGGGGGTACCTGCTCCATCATCATTTTTATCAGATTTTACTCCAAAAAAGCAGTTTATCATAGGTTGTTCAGCTAATTCCGACAATGAAACAATAGAACAAGCATTGTTAGCAGGATTTGATGACTTTATTCCTAAACCATTTACCATCTCAACATTCAATAATATTGTTGGTAAATATTTTCATACTCATGGATGGCAAGTGTAGTGACCACATGAGGATTTTGATTTCAAAAGTATTATTATTGATAAATATGTTTTTTTCTTGTGTAAAAAAGTCTATTATATCATTCCAATCTATTAACAGTCAGAATTATCTTATATTTAGTATATACAAGCAATATTAATATTTAATGTGCTTGTGAAGGGTGTTAATTATTGGATTAACTTCACTTATATAATAATATAACGTAACAAAAAAAAATAAGCAAAAACAAACTAAAAATAATAATTATCATTCGAATCATTCCCTGCTGTTATTTTTTAAAAAATATTTCTGTATAATAATAAATGGTGAGAAGAATTCTCTTAACAAAATTTTTTTTATATATTATTTATGATAATGATGAAAACAATATATATTTTAGATGCTAAGTATAATATATTGCACCTGTATGCATAACATTAAGTATCAATAATGTTATGCTGCAAATATTATAATATGAATAATAAGTTTATTTCTGATGAGTTTAGGCGAATATTTTTTAATATTTTTATTTATATTATTTTTTCAACTTTGAAATTCTTCCAATTTTAAGGTATTAATTCTGAATATTAATTAAATATTAATCAATATTTAATAAAATTAACTCTGTTATTTATTTATATGACTTGTCATTATTTTTATAAGTTGTATTATAACAGTAACTATAATAAATCCAATAAGACATATTGCAAGTATTGCTACCCAAATGATTGATTGTTAACCCTTATGTGGATCGCATATATCAGGTTAATAGAATAATGGATCAAATCGTTAAGGGTAATAAAAAGTAACCGAAGTTCAAAAAATATTATCAGAGAGAGAGAGAGATTATTCTTGATTAAAATATTATTTTTATTACTCAATATTTGATGAAGATATAGTATGATCACTAGAATTGTTTTCCATAGAAGATTTTGAATTATTTCCAACTACTTGGAGAAAATGCAGTAAGCCTTCTTTCACAACAGCTCTATATCACATCAAATAATAGTATATTTTTAAGTTGATTTAAATGGTTTACTTGAAAAAAAAATCTAAAAATATGAAATATTACTCACTTAACTTCAGGAGATTGTAAACTATCACGAATATGCTGTTTGATGCCAGAAACTGTTGCAGGCTAACCGAACAAATACTTATAAACTCAGAAAATGTATGGAATATTTCAATTATAATGTAATACATCACCTTAGAAAATGGTAATGACCATTCTATTAAATGTGCCAATGGTTTTATTGTAATAGGGTGTTGATTTAATGTCCAATCTAATAGTGGGACAATATTATTTTTTTGAGTTAGTGGATGTAAAAGCCAATTAGTTGTGATTAATGAAACTTCATTAATGCCTGTAGTGTGACTCCAATAATGAATCCACCACACTGACTGACTACTGGAAGTTTGAATAATAGGATCAGATCTTAAAGTCCAGTAAATCAAAGATCGCGTTGAATATCTGGTAGGTTGGTATGATAGTATATGTTTCAATAATTCACCAAATTTTTGTGATGAGTGATCATCTTTCAACACTTCTAACAGCATACTCTTTGCTAATTCATTAACTAATATTTGCGAATCTTTCATTGAGTCAATTGCACTTGATGCTATTTGTGCATTTAATAAAACTTTTATTGGTACCAAAGGAGCTTTAGGATCGTTTTGGTTTTGCCTAATTGAACCAATGGGATTTTCCTCATCAGAGCCATTGCCACCAATTTTTCTATTTTGACTGAGAACTAATTCAGCATACACCTTACTAGTTTTTGATAGTTTTGTTTTACTTTTGTTAGCTTCTTCTGTAACATCATATATGTAAGAAAATCCTCATTAATTAGAGGATACAATAGTTAAAATGAATCTCATTGAATGAATTTCAGCTGCAATAATTACAGTATATAACAGTAAGTTACTACACTACTTACTCTTATCATGGTCAAGTGAAGATGAAGCCTTGTTTCCCATTTCCCATTTAGGAATTCTGTTTTTTTATTGTATTTGAAATTTAATACAAGTAGTTATTATACTGTATTATCTAATCAATACAGAGTGGTTTAAATTATAATAACATATGGATATCAATGTCGTCTTCATGAAAAACTGTATTATTAACTTCTTATTACACTAAGTTAACTTTACGGTGGTATAAAGTTATACACTAACTACCCTTTACCGCCGGTACTATCATTCATTCATTCATCAAAGAGATGACGTTGCGAGAAGTTTCTTGAAGAGCATTTCTTTTCATCACTTGTCGTCACACCTTCTTTTGTCATCAACTAATAATAAGTTAACTAATATTGCAATAATTTTTGATTGAAATATTATACAGCGTGTTAACAATGCAGCATTTACTCCTTTTCTTAATTTTTATGCTCGTCATCACACTGACAAATGGATATCAACTACTGAAAATCAATCGTGTTGGAAGCAGTATAAAGCGAACATCATCCAATCAATACAAAAGCTCATCACTTATACAACGTGAGAAGGGTTTTATTCTTTTCGCTGACCCAGATGAGAGAAGAATAACTCGGGAAAATGAGGGAGAATACTTTGAATCTGAGGTAGCATAATCATAAAATACAAAATATCATAAAATCCAATGCACACACAGCACTTATCAAATATTTCATTTATTATAGTTTGATCGCAAACCATTGAAAGAGCGACTACCATTTGCATTCGCATTTTTGGCTGCAGTCTCCACACCTTTCATTATTGGTCTCATCTTTCTTTTCCTGAACAAGTAGAGTTATTTCGTTAAGAAAGTCAAATATTATAGCATTAGCTTCAAAAATTACATAAATATATTTTCCAGTTGATCGTTTAGTTTATGTACAGTTTGTTATGTTTTACTTTGCACATATTAAAAGTATAACAGTGCTTTTTATTTAAGTTTTCTTGTATTGATATTGGCCAAATTAATTTCAAAAGAAGTTACAAATACAATTTTAATGTATAAAACATTAATTCCATAAATTTTACTTTATTCAAAAAATTATAATGATTATTACAGATCAAAACTTTTCATCTCACAACAAATTTTATAGCCTTCTTTTAGTTTCAAAAAAGCTCCTAATATAAAATATTTGCCATAAGGCCATGGCTATCAATATAACAGCTTCTAATATTGTCCAAGTTAGAACCTTTGTATTGATGCTTTCTAATGACTCCTTATGAACGTCTTCTCTTTGATTCATGTACGATTGATGATCTTTCAGCTGTTGCAATCCTTCCTTTAAATCCTCTAATTCAGATTGCAATCCAACGAATTGGTAATCTTTCTCACCTTCAGCAGCTGCCCGAAAATTAAAAGCAATCAATCTGGATTCCCCATCGTTTTTCTTTTCATCTCCATTTGATAGGCACATTGTATAGTCTCCACTCAATTCGGAATCAAAAGTAAAATAACCTTCCGCAGCTTCTTCTTTGTCGCTTTCATCTCCACTTTCTTTAATTTCTTTATCAGAATTTTTTGTGAAGTGAATATCATTATTGGGACCAGTAACCATAACTGATATAAGTTCAGGATCTGGATGAATTACTTCATAGCTTCCTATGATTTGAATGGAATGATTAAGATTTATTTACATAAATTGAATATTGACACTTGTCTAAATATTCCATATGTGATTAAAAATATAAAAATAAGAATATGATAAAAATAACCTGTTATAGGAGTTCCAGCAGTTGCAGTGACAATGAAGCACTCAGTAGCTCCTGCGCTTAATTCAATTGAATATCCATGTGACGGCTTAGTTAAAAAAAATCCGATTAAGATAAATGAAAAGATATTTATCACAAGAATCATTAGATTCTATAGTTGAATGTAAATATTATAGTGATGAATTCCGTTCCTTTTATGCTATATTTCAGTTCCAGAGTTACAGGTAAAGAAAATTCTACAATCAAGAATAATTTTTAATATTTATTATCTATTATAAAATACTGTACTTCTCAAATCATTAATAAAATCCAACTTTTCTTTCATTTAATGGAAGATGCGTGAAAGCATGCAATAACTAGTTAATGCAGTATAATTTCCTGTATGAAATTTGTAATGTATGTTGTGAGAATTCTCAGTTAATTTATTTTTATCGATATGCTGGTAAAGTTACAATGTTTTTGACAGTTGAATGCGTCTATTTATACTGATTTTAATTTTAACAACAATAAAATGTTTACTTTTTAACTTTATTATATTTTTTTATTTTGTCAAAAATATTCATCCACTCATCCCTTATCCCTTGTTTTGTTGAAACACTTTTTTCTTATAGATATATAGTAGGCCATTTGACACTTCATCTAATTAATCGAAAGGAATTGATTACAGTAAATATTGAATATTGATAATTGATAATAATAGATATAATAATGATAAGATAAAATAGATAAGACCTGTGTTTATATTTTTTATTTAGGTCATCAGTGTGAAGGCGTTCAATATTTAATTTAATTAATCAATTATATCAAACTAAACAACTGGAAGATGAGAAAAGCTTTTATAATATCATTATTTACTTGGATTTTATACTCATGTTGTCATGCATTATTACCAAAAGCTTCTGTAAAAACTGCTTCAAAAGCCGACATTCATGATATTCGCTCGTATAAATCAAACAAAAGCTCGCAAAATAATGTGAATCAACTTTTTTTCATTCGAGGTGGGTCAACTGGCTCTATTGATATTCGAATACTTAAAGTCTTGTTACAGGTATGTTATACTAAAAGTTGAATTTGGAATTTTAATGAATATTATTCCATATTATATTTTAATATCGTTTTAGGGGTCGCTAACATTGTTTAATGTGCTATGCTGGTATGTTCCACTCAACAACAAAAAGTTTGCCGAAAATTCAAAAATTTTGAGTTTGACAAATGCATTTTCTGGTGGTATATTTTTGATGCTATCGTTTGGTCATTTAATTCCTCATTCAATTTCTTCGAATGCTCTAACAACATCGAATATTCTAAGTTATGTTTTGGTCGGATTCATGGCAATATTTTTTATTGAAAAAATAGCTTTTTCTGGTGGTAATACAATTGATCATAGTAAGACTCCTGTTATGAATTCAACGAATAACTTGCTGATAAAAAATCCAACCAGTAAGATAATTGATAATAAATCTAATGTCATCAAGTTTGACAAACCAGTTGAAACTTCTCATTCTTCAACATCATCTGGAGCATATGTTTTATGTGCAGCTATGGCATTTCATAGTTTTATTGAAGCGGCTTCATTAGGATTGGCCGCTGACAAAACTTCCGCAATTCTCATGGCTGCAAGTATTGGTTTACATCAACCTGCAGAGTCATTAGCGTTACTAGTTGCTTTCTTGAAAACAAATATACCAACTTCAAAAATAATATTTTTGTTATCGTTATATAGTATGGTTAGTTTAATCGGAGTTACAGTAGGAGTTTTAATTAGTAGTATTCAATCACCTACTCTAGAATCAATTATAGTTGCAATAACAGCTGGTACATTCATTTATGTTGGGACGGCTGAGGTAAAAAAACTAATGCAATAATAAGATTGGATTATTGTAATTATTAAATTTAAAAATAAAATTCTATTTTTAGATTATAGGAGAAGAATTTGAAGATGATATAGCTTGGCTAGACAAAGTGAAACGATTTGTATCATATGTATTAGGACTAGTTACTATATATTTTATAACTGGTATATCAGACAAGTGGGAGCATTCCATCAGTTAATTATTATTATGATTAGTTTATTATTAAATTTATTATTATTCTGAATGATTCATTCAGTAAAATAATTGTGAATTACATTTATTCCAAAAAAAACTTTTTTTAGTAAATTACACGAAATATATACCACTCTATGCTGATCTAATTATAACACTCTATGGTATATATATATATATATATTCTGAAATAATTACTCAAAATTTGTTTATTTGGACACAATCAAGAAGCCACTCTTGGTAATGGTTCCGATATATAATATTTGAGTAGTTCCATATCATCAACAACCATAACTGATTCTAACGTTAATTTCAAAGAGAAAAATGTAGGCAAATCTGGTACAGGATGTAAAATACTATTTTTCACATAATATATTTGTCTCGATTTTCCACGAACTGCTTTACCATTCCAATCATTTGGAGTTTTTATAAATAAAGGTGCTGCTGTGGAAAGTGTATTATTATGAGTTGGACATAATCTTGGTCGTTTATGATGAATTCTTGCAGCTTCTACTGCCCAATCGCATACACGACAGAACCAAGAAGAGTTTAGTAAAGGTTTATTATGCACATTTTCTTGGTAATTAAAATTATTTCGCCAACTTCTATGTTCTTCATATGCTGTCTCGTTATTTTCCAAATATTTTAAATATTCAACTAATGCTGTGTAATTATCATGATAATCAGCAACAAATATCACAGCTTTTGGATGAGGAATAAGAGTTTTCAAATGATCCGCATCACCAAGATAAACAGGAACTGTTCCTAAAAAATAGTTATTATTTAATAGATATATTAAAATGATTTTAAATTTTCCAAAAATAACAAAAACAAAACCTGATATCAATGAATCAAAAGGTTTTTCAGTAACATATCCAGGTTCGAATGAGTTTTCAAATGCTAAATTAAACATATAATTTGAAATTGCTAATCGTTTTAAGTACAAGTTATACAACGAATCTCTTGTTTTTCCTAATACAATTCCTTCAGGACCAGTGGGTGTGTGCATACAACGACCAAGACCATCTACTCGAAAATCATTAGTTTTTATCATATGAACAACAGAATCTCGATTAGCGTTTGCACTATCTCTTTTATGGCAATCACTTGCTACGTATGAAGCGCCTTTATAGTAAGAAAAATAACAATAACATACATACTGTAATTTATTTCAAAAATCAATTACCTTTAATTAATGAAGAAAAATTCTTCATTGGTAGAAAATGAGAGCTATTCAAATAAGCATCAGAATATACTCTTTGAACGGATGATAATGAATGAGTTGTACTATAACCATCGAAATTTTTAAATGACTGGTCAAACAGTTGGGCATATCTAACTTTAGACTCTTCAGATTCAGCCATTGTAAGATTTGTGTGCAACTCACAAATTACAGGTTTTGTATCACGTGTCTTCTCCCACCATGAATGAATGTTATACAATGACAAAGTAGTGGTTGGTATAGACACATTGTAATTTGCTGTATCTGTATCGGCAACACTGGAGTAACTATTATTCTGGGAGTTAAATGTTATTTCTGTTGGTGTTAAGTACAGATTATCTTTCAATGTTCGAATATGATCTGAATAAAACCATTCACAACGCACATTATTGTTGCATTCATGTATTCCATTTTTCGATGTGCCCCAATGATCAACAAGAAAATGAAAAACTTTAACTGAATGATTGTATTGAATACCAGTAATATGATATTTCTGAAATGTAATTAAGCATATCCATCCAAAGCACAAAGGCCAAAATATTTTTGATTTTATCATACTAGATTCTAGATAGAGCGGAAGAAAAAGTTTAAAATTCTACTTAATTTAAAACCGTAGTTGTAGTGATGAAAATTGTGTTGAAAGATAAAAATAAGCGGCAAATATTAACTAGTTATCCTAGCTCTACACTATTATTACCAGAAGAATATTAATTATGTTATTAGTTTCTTCATTCAAACAAAAAAATTAAAAACTAAATAATTAAAACTTTCATCTTTAAAATACCAATCAAACTTAGCAATCAAATTCCTTCTATTCCACTTACTTTTCAGTACATTTAATAATTGAAGGTAATAATTAATAACAATATCATGAAATTATGGATTATTTTTTTCTCTTATTATACCTTGTTATAAATGATTGATGTGAGTGCTCTTGGAGCGATTAAAAAGAGCAAAAAATGAAACGAAAATGCTACATTAAATTATAGAAAATATTTCAGTTATAACGGTTACGAGTTCATCCATTCATCATCATAATTGTAAAAATAAAACATTTTCTAATAACAAATCCATAATTCAACCTCAATTCCAATGATATTAAGTTACTGTACAGCAGTAGTTAAAATTTAAAATATTATTACACTCCTCATATTAGAGCTCTCTCATTTCGAATTAGCTTTGGACTAACAAATGAGATCTTTTGTGCAATCTCCTCCATCATATCCAAAACCAAACAATAATAATGATGTGTCTTCTTTTTCATCGCCACGTAAAAAGAAAGCACAAATAAGTTTTGCTCAATCAAGCTTTATGGTAAGTGAAGGCAATTCGGAAATAAGTGATACTATCAGAAAGGTAAATGAAGAAATTTAGTTTCACAAATATTAGATAATCATTTTCAATTTCATTTGCAGACACATACAGATGTTCAATTTCTATACGATCAAACTCAAAAGGTATCAATCTTCTGTTATAGTTGATATAAAGATCAGAATAATCAGTCTGAATTATTAAACTTAAAATATTTTGATGCGCATAGTTGAAAAATGAACGCGATGAAATAAAAGAAAGGAATGAAAATTTACGCATAAGTGTAGCAGAGCTGCAAACTGTCATTAAACAGGTATAATTTAAGATCATATATTTGTTGTCTTTCGTCATATTCTTATTCTAACTATTATTTTATTACAATACAACTATAAATACTGTAATTCTTGTTTACTATCCACACCAGTATTATAGCATTATTGTTAATTTAATTATTGAGTTATCTTAACTTAGATAATTCTTGTTTACTATCCTCACCAGTATTATAGCATTATTGTTAATTTAATTATTGAGTTATCTTAACTTAGATAATTCTTGTTTACTATCCACACCAGTATTATAGCATTATTGTTAATTTAATTATTGAGTTATCTTAACTTAGATAACGTTGCAGAGGGAATTGGAAAAAAAGACTTTTCAAAACATCATCAAAAAGGAAAAGACAGATTCATTACAAAGAGCTAGTAGATTGATGGAAAAGGCTCAAGATAGGTCAGTTATTGTTTCCCCATTATTTTATCACAATTTCGATCTTTTACAAGTAGTATGTTTTCGTCTTTGCATACTTTTAGAGAAAACTTGTTGCTGGATTGGTTAACTGCTGTGATAAATAATGACCTATTAGATAGCAATAAATATCTTTACGATTTAATCATAAGGTAAATTACATCATAATTCTAATTTGTTAATTAATATTTTTATTTATTTATTTGATATTATTGCAGGACTTCAATCATGATACCTCGTTTGAGGAGTTCTGTAAATGCAGTGATAGGCAAGGATATCCCTCGGTAACACCAACATATTATTGAATACAGTTATGATGGATAAGAAATGATTGATTACGATGTATTTTAGGAAAAAGAATAATAAGAGATCGAAAGGAAATAAGAAATATAAAAATAATCATAACAGTGATAATAATGAAGTTGGTGATGAGGATGATGACGACAATAATAATATTTCTGATGGGGATGATGAAGATAACCATAAGGAAGTTGTTGAAAAGTAATTTTTATCATTTAGCTTCTATGATAATTTTAATTCTTCATATTTTTATACAATTCATCACAGTTTTTTAGATAAGAATGAGGTTCAAAGAGTAATAAGTGAAAATATTGATGATTATAACCAAAATATGGGTTTTAATGGTGATGGTGGATTTGCTTCAATTAGTTTGCAAACTGATAATAATAGCATTGGGACAGCGAGTGGAAATCAATTAGAAAATCACAGTGAAGTTCTTAATGCGTTTAAAATGATAAACAGTAGCATCTATGAAATCAATAATGTGCAAAGCCGTAACGTGAATAAGAATAATGAATCAAATGATGTTGATGTTAATGTTAAAAATACGATTGTAAAAAAACTGAAAAATGTAAAGTTAAAATCCAACACATTGAAAAAGAAAAGAAAAAGTAAAAAGAAAAAATCAAAGAGAAATAATATTGGAAATCAAGATGAGGATGATGAAGATGAAGATGATGGAAGATGTACTATTACAGGTTCTATTATTGATTTCAAAGAATATGTTGATAATAGTGATGATCAAGAAGAAGAAAATAATAATATGATGATTCCTTCACCAAATTCATCTCCATCAAATATACCAATTACAATTACAAGAGAAGGCTTTGATACAGGATTCATATCTTCATTCCAAAATTATTCCAATGAAAATAATGGTTTATTAAATCCACATGCTAATAGTAATAATCAGTTAATTCATTCAGATTCACCACATAGATCAAACAATAATTACAGTCGCTTTAGTCCAAACAATCAACTAGATATTGATAATGTTGATAATAAACTCAACAATCCAAATTATAGTAAATTAACAATTTCACAAGAAAATATTAATTTCGATCCATCACCTCATCAACATAGTACACAACGAAGTCAATTTAATAATGAAGAAGATGTTTTATCACCATACTTGAATGGAGAGTATGGTAAAAATGATTATGAACAGGTGCAGTGTAACAAGAAGCAATCTTTTCAAGATTTTCAGTTTTATTTGTAAAATACATGAAATCAAACACTTGAGAATCCCGAATCGATAAATAAAAAATTCTTTTAGTATGTATATTAAGTCTTGAATTCTCATATTACTCATTTTATTATAGTTGTCTCGTGTCTTAATTTCAACTCAAACAGCTTTTTATTATAATTCATTGTATAATATGAAGTTTTCTAAGTTTCACTTGTTGCTTTTTATAATATATTTACATTTTTTCTAAAAGTTTTTGTAATAATTTATAGAATATTAATTTATAAAATAAACTTGTAATTATTATAATTTATATGTTTATCATAGGTGATTAGCGATATTGTAAATAATGTCAAAAGTTTAAGTCAGATTTATGCAAATGATGATGATTTAGGATCATATGGAATTCAAAGTAATCAAAATAGTAACGAAAATGAAGTCATAATAAATAATAAAAAAGGAAAACAAATTAAAAAAAATTCTGTTGTAAGTAATTCTTCAAGTAAATCAAATAATAAGAAACATAATAAACATAAAAATAATAATATTGATATTGAAAATAATCATAATCATTTGATTAATTTAAATAATCATACAATGAATCAAGCGAAAATATTAACAGAAGCTGTTACAAATGCAATACATTCTGATGAAAAAGCAATTATGAATAATAATAAAAATAATGATAATAATAATAATCCTTCAGAATCACATAGTCATGATTATTCAGAATCATTTTTATCAGAATCAAATAATTCAAGTATCACTAGTCAAAGTCAAACATTTGACAGTAGTCTTGATTCATCTGTAATAAATCATAATATTTATAATCCAAGAAATGGTAATATTCATAGCATTTATGAAAATAATGATGATGATAATAATAATAATAAAAATAATGGTAATAATAATATCAAGAAAGGTGAAGCATCTATTGAAGGATCATCTATGGCTTCATTAGATTCTAATTCTTTGGTATCATCACAACCATCTCGTAATGTTAAAAACAATAATAAATCAGAAATAGAAGTGAAAAATAATAATTATCATGAATTACTAGATGATATGTCTGAGTTAATCGGAACAAATGATGATGGAGAGTAAGTAATACAATAATATAATGCTATATTTTATATGTTTTTATTATTATTATAATGATTATGATTATTATATTCTTTATCATTATTTCATAATCAAACTATTTTTTTATATATCATTGTAATATTTCTCAATTTTATGGTCGATAAGTTTGAGCAAAAAAATATTAATAATAATAATAGAAATAATAATTATTATTATTCCGAAACTAACAATTATTTCATAACTGATTAGACCATCTACTGATGATGATTACGAACTATTATCATGTTATCCCCCAACTATTATTATTATCTTTATTTTTATTACTTTTTATTATTATATTTTTATTTTCTTCTTTATAAATAATATACATATATATATTATAATAATCTTATTAACAATAATATTATTATTCTTTTTAATCAATGCCAGGAACAAAAACAATTTTTTTAATTCAAGCTGCTTAATTTCATTTTTTTATATATATTATTATTATTATTGTTATTATTATTATTATTATTTTTAGTGACACCGCATCATCGTCAAATATACCAAGAAATAAAAGTATAACAACTAATAATGGTAGACCATTATCATCAACAGGAATTCGTAAAATAATCCATTAATACAAAAATAATTCTATAATTCATTCATTCATTCATTCATAATTCATTCATTCATTCATAATTCATTCATTCATTCATAATTTTGTTAATTAATAATATTATAAAGTATTATACTGTGATTTTGTGTCTAACTTAATTATCTTTTAAATTATTATTAATTGAAACTAAAATTCGAAAATTTTTAATATAATTTTTTTATCAATTAATTTATTTATTATTATACATTTTCCATCATCTAAAAGAATAGTTACTCCAAACAAATAAGCTTATTAATAATTTAGATTTCTGTAGAAATCTAATGTAGTAATAATAATGGAAATTATTCTAATAATAATAACTGCTTATGTTATTATTTAACCACCAACAACAACGACAAAACTTCGTTCAAATTGTATTCTAACTTTAATGTATTTTCGATAAAATGTTGGAAGCTGGATAAAATGGTATTGAAGCTACACATTGGAGTGTTAACAAATGGACGCTATTGGATATTGGTGAAGGCAAATATTTCGATGGAAGACAGTGGAAAGTTGTCTATTCGTTGGAGTCATAAAGAGAGCCGTTGGTTAATAATATTTTTTATTTAATTTTCCTTGCATGTCGTCAGTCAAGGATTAATCTAGATTTAGTACAAACACAATCTGTTGTTGTGTCCTTTGAATCATTATTAAATTTGGTGGATGATCAAAAGGTGGTCGTGCTGATAAAAAAGATAAGAACAATGATAAAAAAGGCAATGATGTTAGTACAGAAGAAAGTGCAGAACCTGAGTCAGAGGAAACCTACGGATGCTTATGGCTCTAATAAAAAATAAGCAAAGTGGAAATAATTTTAAAACGACAGAAAATTCGTTGTCGAAAAGAAGACGACCTTTAGTACCTTTGTCACTGAATCAACTTCATGGTGTCAACAAACTGTTTTCTCGACAAGACATCTATGATGTTAAACCTCTACCTCTATTTATTCGAAAAGCCATGCGCAATTGAAAATGTATTTTCAGTAACAGTTTCTGAGCTATTTCAAGAAGGATCAGCCACGCATGACTACTAAAATTGCATTCATTTATAAACTAACTATCATCGATTATCGATCAATAAAATAACATACCAGCGGCATGAATAATAAGTTTATAAATTCTATAAGCTGTTATGTTTTATTCATCAAATGGACGAATTAAATTATATAATTCAAATTTTATTGGAGTAATTCTATGAATATGATTATTTCCATCGAATCTATAAAATATTCTGAATAATACTTTTGAACCAATAAAATATATTTTTCAAATTCGTCTTAATCTATAATGTTATTTTCATAAATTTTCATAAGTTATTACAATAATATAAATTGCTTTGTTTATTACTACTTGTTTTATATTTTCCATCATTATAATATTTTTTGAAATAGTATTATGCTTTTTTTGAACTTTTCGATATTATGATATTATTATTATCTTTCAACGTGTTATATAATTATTTTAATTCATTTTCATAATATTTTATAAAATTCAGTTCTGCATTTAATTATTATTATTATCCATAGGAATACCAGGTAATAATTCTTAATAATTCTTCTATATAGTATTATATCTTTATATTACTCATGTGATTTTGTATGCCCAGCCAAGAAAAGTATTTTGTATGCTTTGGATAAGGGGAAATGATATTATTTGAAATATTGGTGTGGATTAAGTAATTTTTTCATTACAATGTGGTGATGGCTATCAGGTGATTCGTGAAACAGATTTCTCTTGTATACCAATTAAAGATATAAATATATCATCAAGCTTGATTATGGTGGGCGTCAAATATTTAATTTTGCATGAATATTGCCAATATAATATATATTCCACTACAGTGTATTAAGTGTATTATGGTACATTGGTACATTCATAAAATGATCCAAAATCGCTTAAAGTTTTAATCAAATGTTTTGTATTTATTCTATCTGACTGTTGTTGCTAATTGTTACTTAAATAATGCTACTACTGGTGGTAATTGAGCATTTTTTAACATGTTTGTACTGTATCTATTTTAGTTGTAGGTTAAAGTCGTCGATGAGGTCAATAAAATTTTAGTAAATCAGTTCGTTCATTTTTGTGAACTGTTTTGCACTAATAATAGCTTAGGATATCGCGCTTGTTCTGACGGTCACAAGAAGATGATCAGATAATCAAGCTACATTTTAGATGTGACCAAGCAAAAACATATAATATATAATAAAAAGCAATAATCTATCCCGATAAAGAACGGTTTCATTAAATAAATAAATATCTGATAAATAAATAAATGAACAAATGGTGCAACATACTGTAACATTTTTACCATTTGTAATGGTAAGGATAGACAATATCAGCAATTTGGTTTGGCGTGGATAGAACAATTCAGCAAATTATAAGGAAGGGATTGACCTTCCATGTTGCTGCAGGGATAGACCCGGGCTTCGGAAACCTCCCCAAATTTTTGGGGGGACCCCTAAATTAATTTGGGGGAGATTTACGTTTGGAAACGCCCTA
>VKHH01006744.1:0-15836 GCA_015144975.1 Epipyxis sp. PR26KG | reverse complement strand
ATAACAATAATAATAATAATAATAATAATAATAATAATAATAATAATAATAACAATAATAATAATAATAATAACAATGATAATAACAATAATAATAATAATAATAATAATAATAATAATAATAATAATAATAATAATAACAATGATAATAATATTAATAATAATAATAATGATAATAATAATAATAATGGCTGTTGTTTGTTTTCAGAGCGCTTGGCTTGCAGAGTTTGCCAGTAGCATTCGGTATTGAAAAAGCCAAATGGTTAACTGTAGGTACCATCGACATCACACAAGCCCTCGTTGCTGCCTATTTGTTCTATTTAGGAGAGACCGTATATGGATTAGCATTATTAGCTTTGATCGCACCTCAAGTCTATTTCCAATACAAATTATTCTTACCTGATCCAGTGAAAAATGATGTGAAATATCAAGCGAGTGCTCAGCCATTCCTTGTTTTTGGTATCTTAGCTACTGCTTTAGCTGTTGGTCACCATGGACCCATCGTATAAGACCGGAATAAGACCCATATTACATCATTGCATTAGCATATTAATTATAATTACTATCATAAAATTGATTATTATTATTATATGCACAAAAGATGATGTAACTTAAATATTATATTTCTTATTTAATATTTTAATTTTGATTATGACTATTAAACTGAAATAATAATTCAAATGACAGATTTCTGTTAATTTAATTTTCAATATGTTATAGAGCTTAACTTGTATAGCTTGTATAGGCTTTTGTTTCGACTCTTATAACATCCATTATGAGACACTTTGGATCGACTCATGTCAATGTGAGATGTGAGTAGTCACAAAACTCGATTAAAAACAAATCTATATACTTGAGCCTCTTGGTCTAATTGAGTTGAGACAAAAGATCAAATTATATTTACAAAAAAAGGAATGAATGAATGAATGAAAATGAATGAATGAATGAATGAATTATCATTAGAATATGATATGTAAAAAGGCACTTGAGTCTTTTCTTAACATAGAAATTAGAACAAGTTAGAATCAAAATCTGCATGAAGTATAAATAACTCATTCTGACTAACGGTCTAGTTCGAAAAAAAAGAATCGAAAAGTAATATAATATAATTATTTTCGCTAAAATAAAAAAAAATGATTAGTTAAGATTATAATTATTTCCTTTTAATTATGCTAATAATATCTTGATTATTATTTTCATTGAAATAATTATTTATTTAAGGGGATGTTGATTAGTTAATTAATATGATTACAATGATTATAATCATAATATCATAATAATACAACAGTCGTCCATCAACATAACAGTCATCATAACAGTCCATCATCAACAGAGTCGATCATATTAAAATATTATTATTTGTTTACACGGAGAAGCTTCTTGGTCCATCATCTCTTTGGAATAAATACATAAATCCATGATCTAAGGGGGCTTTCTTCGACTTGCCAACCTATCATTTTATTGATTAATGAACGAATGAATATTATTATTTTTATATCATAATTACAATAATATAATATAATACAAAATATCAGACCTTATCATCATTGAATAGCACCCATTCTCCGTTCTTCTTGAGATGGCATACATAATGACCGTGACTGGCATTCTTGCCTATGTGAGAAATGACAGCCACGAGACTGTACTTGCCCTCGCCTGTCTCGCAAATGGGTGTGTTGTCAGAGCCAGCACTATTACCAGTCGCAGAGGATGAAGCAGTAGTGTTATTATGCTCATTGAGAACCTATCATATCATATCATAATTGAATAAAATATAATAATATTTTACAAAATAATAATAATATTAATTACTATCATACTTGAGCAACTGACACATCCAAGTCTTCAACATGAGAAAATAGCCAATCTGCTGCTCTATAAAAGAATGAAACAAAAATGAATATCACACCTTCAAATTGGAAAAATATAATAATTCTAATAATAATATATCAATAATTCATAATATAAACATAATAAATGAATGATATAGATCATTTTTTAAGATCCTACAAACACAAACCTTTCAATATTATTATCAGTTGCAAGTAATGCAGCATGTGTCTGCTCTTCCGTGTAACCCATGCTACTTAACATTTGAATAGCACCAAGATCAACTTCGACTGATTTCTTTGCAGCGATACCCCCTTCTGCTGATGATAATAAATGATTTTGAATAATCTCATCATTAAAATCAACATCTTCCATATGCTCAAATATCCAATTCATCGCGACTTCAGCATCAACATTCTTTGTTGCAATAGCAGCTCGTTTACATCCATTTTCAGAGAATCCCATAGACATTAATTGTTGAACAATCTCTTCATTTGGAATAATAATTTCATTAACAACATTACTATTATTATTACTATTATTGTTATTATTATTAACATTTTCAATCATTTCTTTCTCATGTGCTAATAAACCAGTACCAAGATAAGATGATAAATCTAAGTGTTCAGGAACTGGTACTTTAGCATTAATTTTCATTTGGATCCAATTAGGACCAGCATAATATCTTCCTAATTTGACCATAAGATATCTTGGGAATGACTTGAATCGAGTGAAACGAGTACAAGGAGTATTCTGACCAATAGAAGGATTAAAATAATCGATTATTTCTGATTGAAGAAATGTTTCTAAACATGCTGTGAATGGTATTGTCAGTTTCGCATCCATTGGTTCATCATCTTTTGGAAGTATTGTTTTCAATTCTTCTTCATTATCTTCGATTTTTTGTCTTTTACTTTCTTGATTTGTTGCATTATTATCATCACGGGGGGACACTGGCAATGCTTTATCTAAAGGAATTCTTAATTCTAAAATGTTACAAAGTGATTGATTATTAATTTTAGAATATTTCACTTCTCCAGTTAATGAACATTGCAACTTCGTCTCAATATAATATTCGAAAATACTTTGAGTTGTTTTATTTTCTGTTGGATTATTATTATTATTATTAATTAATCGTTTCAATTGAGTTCTTTCAGCTCTACTCATCACATCTAAAAAATGCATGAAATATTCGGAGGCATCTTGTTGCCTACCAGAAGAAAATTCCGGATGATTTTTACCAACTAAATGTTTAAACATACGAGGTGCAACGATATGTTTTTCTAGGGTCACATCACCATTTATTTCTTCTTGATAAGAAGTACCAATTGTAGCTCCAGTAGGAAGGGGTTCCTTAGGAACATAACGATCAGAAAATAATCCAACAGCTAATTTGCTTAATTGCAAAGCAAAGTCTGATAAAGGGTCACTGTCACTGGTAGATACAATATTCATATGCTTCTGAAGATATCGTTCTTGTACCTATTATCATATTATAACATAATATAACATAACAAATGATTTTGAATTTATTGAAGTTAATAATTTTATAATTATAATGAATAAATTAATCTAATAAATAATTCTAGTAAATGGATTTCACAAATTATTGTATTTTGAAAATTTATTGGTTGGTTATATGATAATGAGAATGAGGACGAACAAAGAAACTTGCCGTGACTCATCACAAGATTTTGGATTCAATGGTTGATTCACGTGTTTCCTAAACAATGATTCCTATAAGAATTTCGTGATGAGTCACGGCATGGTCTGATACATGCATGCTGGGATAGGAATACGGGTGAATTTGACCATTGACTACAGAATCTTGTGATGAGTCAACACATCATAGCTTAAGTTTCCCAGTTCGTCCTCATGACTTAGGGTGTTATAATAATTATTATAAACTATAATAAGAGAAATTACAATATTAAATACAATAATAAGATTGTATATTTATTATATTTATAATATATACACTTCGAATACGGTAAAATATAGAATATAATAGTATACTACTTTTATAAATCACTCATCTACAAGTCTTTGTTAAATCAATATTCCATCAAAATGACAGTTTCCTCCTACCTCAGGTATGTTAAGAATCGTTTGCATGACAGAACTCAAATAACATGAAGATCCAATATTTTGTAATCCAACATACCCAGGCCCTCTCATCAACTCTAATTTCTCTTGATCTTCCAACACTTTACTCCAATCATATGTCATGTTCAATTCCACTTGCATTTCACCTAATGTTTTGTCAGTCTTTTCTAATTTCATAATATCGATTCCCCAGAATGATAAATGATCTGCTAAATGAGGGTCGATTACAAGAGTGTCTTCATCAGGAGCATATGACCATACATCTGCTCCGTGAGGAGTAATGGTTCCAAGCTTGACAACTAAAGGGTATTGACTACCTGTTGCTAAAAAATGATTCAAAGCAGCGCCTGAGCCACCTGAATTATCATGCATAGTAATAATTATTTTATATTGAGCCAGCATAATTATGTAATTATTTTATTTCAAAAACATAATAATACTGTGGTTGCGAAACTAGACAATTCACACAATGAAGGGAGCCAGCATAAATATGGGATTAATTAAGTCCAAAAACATTATTATGCTGTGGCTAGAAACTAGACATTTCGAAAAGCAAACCAACAACGCCATATGCCAATCTCAATAAAAATTATAATTGAAACTGGCGTTAAATGCAAAAATAAATTCGCCAAAATGTGGCAAAAATAATAATAAATACCAAAATTATAAAGTGATAATTATAAGTATGCAACAACTGTTGCCTAGATTAGAGCCCGAAACAACAGATTAATTTATATTATAATATAATAAACAGTTCCCCGCATATATCATTATAATATTTATTAAATAAAATATTTACGTAATAATAATAAATTAAATATCATGCATTTTTGTGATTTTTTGAAGTATAAAGAATAAAAATAATACACTAGACAAAGAAAATAAAAACTAATATTATTAATAATAATAAAATCATAATTTTATATAAAAAATATTCATAATTACCAGTTCCATCCCAATTCTTTCTGCCACCACCAATGTAACCAGTTGATAAGTTTAACCAAAGATTCTCGGTGTCTCCACTTTCCTCACAAACCCAACTCTTCGGATCTTGCGATATTTTCTTACCATTCGATATTTGTGGCAAATTATCAGCATATTTTGAAACAAACTTTTCATTATCAGCATTCCATGTACTAACTTCTAATTTACTCTTCATACCATCATGTTCGATAACTGCAACGATAATATTAGACAGATATTCTGGCAATTCATTATTTGGAAATGGAATAAAATCAATGCCACCATTTTCTTTCACAATAGCTAAGCGATATTCTTTGATTATATCAAATTTTGATTCAGTCATAAAACCACCAGGAACACCAATAGCTAATTGAGTTGGAGCTATTATATTAAGTAAAGTGAATATATATTGCATAAAATTAATATTATATTTTAAAGTATATAAAATATCATTTTATTGCAAATTAATTAGTTAAATTGTAATTTTTATCGTTAACATAACTACCTTTAGATGATTCATTACTGTTTGTGATTGGAATTTGATGATATTTTTCATGTAAATATAATTTATCTCCAGTTTTGTTTGAGTCGATTTGAAGGTAATCCGTACCTACACCATGAAGTGTATGCAAATTCACATATAATCCACCATCACTAAACGGGGAATCAAACGAATAGACACATTCATCCTACGAAATGAATAGTAAGATAAGAATATAATAAACAACATCAAGCAAAAATATTTGAAGTTGATGAATTAATAACCATTAAAACTATATGTTTTGATACATCAATGAGTAAACAGCTTTCTTTAGACTAGAAAACTACATAATTTACTTAAGTTGTTTCGTAAAACTGCACGATAGGTAATACAGTATAATCAGCACATGCTATATGATAAGTACAACCCAAAATATGTAGCGAAAACAAGTCCAATCATTGTTAAACAACATTTACCTTGTAGACCTTGTCGGAAACATGAGGAATACGTAATTTGCTCATTTCTTTTCGTATAGTAGGAAGGTCTATAACAGAAGACATTTTCCTTACAATTAATTGATCAAATTAATGCGAAAGTAGAGTAATAAATCAACAGTAATACATAATATAATAAAGAATTCGAGGGATTTTTTGATTTTTTCGAAATATGAAAAATTAAGGGGATGTACATATATTGTATTTGAATTTTGGAATTTTCTTTTTCTTGAATCCTATATATATCATAGTATAAACCATTCATCATTATTGTATTTGCAAAAAGTCTATGGATCTTAAAAGAATTCTCAAATGAATGACACACTGAGATAAAAGTGAGTGAATAAAAGTTATAACCTTAATTTTGAATTCCAGCCAACTAATTCAAAATTAAGAAGTGTTAAGCCAAGTAAAATAAGTGGAAGAGAAAATTTATTACTACGATATGGATATGAGTATTTCAAATTGCATTTATTATTGGTGTAAAAATTCAAGTGCAGATTATGAAAAGCAATTTTACTATAAAACTAAAAAAATGTAACAAAAAATAGAATTTACACAATAAAAAATATATTTACTGTCCCTATTATTATTAATACTGGTCAAAAATTTACTCCATGAAATTGTTTATTTTCTTCTATAGAAAAATATATATGGAGTTGTTTGGTCTTGAAGCATTTTTTCCTATCATATCAAATCATTTAACATAATATCAAAATAGAATAAGAGAATAAGAGAGAAATATTAGCATAATAGCCGTAAATTGTATGACCATAATAATAGCCATATTATGATAAGGTTAACAACTACTACAGCAGAGCATACATTCAGACAATATTTATAAATTAAGCAGTTTGATTCATAGAAATTATTATTGTTGTTATCAAATAAAATAAATCTTTAAATTATAAGATTATTTTATAATATGTATTATTTTTAAAAATGAGATACTAATAATAATACCTTATCTATAATTGTGACGACAGAATCATTGAATCGCTTCCATTGATCATGATTATCTTTATCATTGTTGGCTTGTTTCGCATCACAAATATAATGACCAGCAAATGATTCTTTTCCAAAATGGCGAACAACTGCTACTAGCTCATACTCATACTCATACTCATGTGATGACGTATTTGATTTCAACACATCATTTTGTGGTGCATTCATATTTGAATCTAATATCTTACCTGTAGCACAATTTAAACAAAAAATAAAAACGATTATATATACAATAATATTAAGAATTTTATGAGGAATTAACTATGTGGTAATCTGAGTTATGAAACTCCAGGCACCGTGTTCAGAAAGAATCTCTGTAAAACACTTCTTTAATAATAATAACATTTTATTATTAAAAATATAATAATAATACAAACGCAACATTAATGTAATTTATATACAATATCATAAAATACACAAAAATTCTATTTTTTAAATTTTTTTATCATACCTTCGCTTAAATGAGAATCTTCTTTCCACCAGTTATTATCATTTAATAATATTTGATCAGGTTGTTTATGAATCAAATTATTGCTAGAAAACTCTTTTGATAAGGAATCTAATGAAATAATACTTCCATTTTTATCAAATTTTAAATATTCTGGAAATGAAACCGGATGAGCGACTTTTATAAAATTATTCGAACTATTAATTCACATAATTATATAATAATATTAATAAAATTGCTAATGTAAATCTTATAATTTTTACTATAATAATAATAAGAATAGCATTTAAATTTCAAGAATTTGTAAGTGGATGTATATAAATAATAATCGAGTATGTTCATATTATTACCTGGCTTCATATCGAAATCTTTTGAGATGTATGATTAATATGGATGGCAGGGATTTGATTTTTGTTGATATCTGAAATATATTATATGAACAAATGGATGAATGGAACAGTGATATAATATAATTGATAAAAATTAACTTACTTGAACTTTTGCATTTGTATTTTGACACATTTCACAAATCAAATCTCTTGTTTCATCTTTAAAAAAGTTAGAAAATAAATCTGTGAGATGGAATTGTGGTGTATCATTTGTTTCATGACTCTTATTCATATCTGACTGTATATTATTATTGCAATCAGGAATTATATTATCATCCTTTATATTTTTTTCGGAATTCATTTCGATTTCAATTGAATAATCACGATACTCTTCCTATAATGAACATAAAATAATGGATGATTAAAAATTAATCAAGATAGTGTTGCATATGATTATATAAATTATAATCCAAAAATTTCAATATTTTTACAAAATTATTACTATTATTATTATTTTTGTAATTGTTACTATTATTATTATTATTATTATTATTATTATTATTATTATTAAGAAAAGAATACAACAATTTATTAGTTTTATTATTATAATTACTTACAAATTTAGGTAATCTCGTATAGCCACATGATAAACACTTAAAATGAATTTCTACAACTGATTCCAAATGTTGTTTCGTTGGTATAAATGATGTTAAAACTTTTGATTCAATTTCAAAATTATTATTTTTATTGCGAGGCTTTTCTTCAGTTACAATATTTATTTTATGTAGATTATTAATATTATTTTTATTAATATTATTATTATGAAGTGATTGTTGATATGTAATTCCATCATCAGGAGAGAGGATTCTATATTTATTATTATCATTATTATCATCAATTAACGTATTATTATCATATATTATCTCCATAGGGTATGGTTGATTATTAGCACCCATTGATGAGGTGATATGCGACGGAGAGTTTAATCGCTTCTTTTTATCCATATGATTATCATTATCAAATAAATCCAAAGAATCATGTAAATCATCAATTAGGTTAAGTGTTTTATTACTATTTTTATTTATATTATATGTTTTTATATTATTATTAATTTCATTTGTCGTGTCATTATAATTAATTGAATCATTTGAAGGGTTTGTGTGATCATCATTATTATTGAAAACTTGACAAAATGAAGCAAATTTCTTTAATTTGTATCTCATTTCTTCTTCCAATGTACTTATTAAATCACTAAGAAACTCATGAGCATCTTGCTGACTAAAAATTGCAAAAAATAAATAAAAAATAATAATAACAATAATAATAAAACCAATAATGATAATAATAATAATTCTCAATAATTCTCAATAATTATACAAATTTAAAATATCAAATGTTACTATTATTATTGTAAAGTTGTGCAGTACCTGTAACCGCGAAATCGTTTGGAATGATATTCTACAGCTGATTTTAGTTTCGATAAATCAATCACATTTGAAGAAAAAGTAGAACGGCTATTAAACATATTATATTTATCGAGAATTGATTCAGTTGGTAATTTTGTGGATGAGACTGTGTTCTCAGCTTCTTTACGCTTTCTAAAATAAAATAATGATAATATTAATTTGAATTATTGCAATAATAATATACATAAAAATAATATATACATTTTATAAATTAAGCAGCGTGACGATTAACGAAAAAATGATAATGCAAAACACAAAAAATCTTCCCAAATAGATAATAGATCAATATATCTATTTAAATAGTTATCAATTTTTTATGATAATATATATAAATAAAATAACAGAACTAATTGCAAAATAAAATTTCTTTGGCATATTAATATTAATATAATTATTATATTATAATAATTTTACTTTAAAATGTCTAGAAATTCTTTTAATGTAGATTTTTTGGAATATTTGTCTTCAGTTAAATTAGATTCTTGAATATCAGTTATTTCAAGTATATCACCACTAGAATCCTTTTCTAAATCAATCACATTAACAGAATTTGTTGCCATCGGGCTGCTAAAAATATCATCTGTTTGAAGTGTTTTTATTATATTCTGATTTGAACTCATATGATTATTTTTATTTGAATCATTTGAATTTACTTGCAGATTCAGAAAATCAGATAAACTCAACCAAAATGGAGAGACAATATCTTTAGAAATCACATTTACAGCAAACAAAGCCTAAATATATATAAAAAACATATATTAAAAATAAGAGAATAAGATAGTTCAATAAAAGATATTTATTTTCATCCAATTCATTCATAAAAAGTAGTAATTTATGGTAATTATGATAATTTTATATCTGATCAATGCAGAGTGGTTTATATCATAATAACAACACAATGCCATCTTTAAAATAATATGAAAACAATAATATGAATTGAATGAAAATAGATTTTATTGCAATGATTTTTTCAATTTTATACAATATTATAACATAACTCAACCTGTACGATCGCTGACATGTAACAAGAATTGCCAATATTTCTAATCCCTCCTGGGAGACTAGGGACTGCTACATTTGAATTATTATTATGGTTATAAATACTTTGATTAATTTTATCAGCATTATTTGATTTGGTTAGATTAAAAAATGATGCAAATGATAATTTTGAACTTTCTAAACTTTTATCATTACTTTGGTCACCATTTCCAGCATTGCCGAATTTGTTGATAATATGTTGTGATGAAAATTGAATCGATGATAAATTTACGTTTTCCTCATTATTTTCATCATCATCCCAGTTATGTGAGGATACAGCAATAGGTTTAGGATTATTAAGAGATGCTTGAGCCATCCTTGCAAATGCATCTACCGTAACAGATTTAATTCCAGATTTATTATTATTATTATTATTAATATTATTATTAGTATTACTATTATAATTATAATTACTATTATTATGGGTTTTATTCTTATCATAATATTTATTATCATTCCCAACATTTTTATGAGAAGAACTATAACCATCATTATTTGAATATTGTAACTGTTCATGATCATATTTGCTTCGAATTGTCAATTCTGAGTTATTTGACTTTTGATCCGTTTTGGTATTTGCATGATAAGCAATTGATGACCATTCTTCTTCAATTTTCTTTTGTTTGCCATATGTTTTTATGCTGATTCCCTATATATAGAATTAAAATAATTTATATTTTATTATTTTTCTTATGACTTTTTCATTCATTTCATTTATTACCTCATGATTCAATCCAGAATTTTCAATTGATTGCAGTGCTGCAACGACATGGTCAGACTTTGGTGATTGACTGTAATTTCTATTAAATATCACACCAGACGATTTTGTGGTTGAGTTGCTACTTTTATTTTTTTTATAATTATAATCAGATGCATTTGTTTGAAGCTGAAAATAATCATTTCTGTTTTTTCGAATTTCAGATGATGGATCAACAGGAGATGTTGAAAATTGTGGAGTTCTAGAAGAGATTGATTTCGACTCATGATAAACAGAAACTGTTCGTGATGGAGTTATTGGTTGAGTTGGATGATTTTTGATTTGATTTTGTTTCTCATAATTATTAACATTAGGACCTTTTTTATTCACATTTCTGTTTGCAATTTTCATATTGTCAACATTATCTTCTTTTTTGGATAATAACATAAAGTCTCTTGGATTACTCTTATTATTTACGCATGCATCAAATAATCTCATTATTAGCTGAAAATCATTATTATCTTCCGCAATAACTAATTTTAATCCATCTGATTCAATGATTCGTGGTGGTGTGATTTTACTCTTCTTATATTTGAATTTGTGGACCTCATCAGTTCTTGAATGAATTCGAGCGACGGATTGATTTGATTTTGATGGTTCCATGACTTGGATACTATAATCCATCAAATAAAATTCAATCTTAACCATAATTTTTTGTTGTGTGACTTGGAGAATTCTAACTTGCTCAGCTAATACTGAGACCACAATATTCAATTCTTTTGCTTGATTCATATTAATGTGTTTTATAATAATTTATAATGTGTTTATAATTAATGTGTTTTATAATTTATCTATCAATAAATGATAGATAAATTGTTGAGACAAATTGACGATAGATTAATTTAAATCTTTTAAATTTGAAAACTTTCACAAACAAAAAAACAACAAAAAGCACAAACTTCACTTGAAAGATCTACAACATCAGCTTACTGATATAAATTTACTAGTACAAAAAACGTTGAAAACTCCGAAACACTAAAACAGATTGAAGTGTTGCACAAAAAAACCAATAAATGATAAATGACAAAATCCAGAAATGACACACAAAAGGAATTAATTAATTAATTAATTAAAATTTACATTTTCCGGCGGTCGTATACTTTGCAGTAATCCATTAAACAGCACTTACATGAAAAGTAATAACAGCAACAGTCAACACTTTGCATAATTTTTTTATGACTAATAATTATCTGAAATCTATTACAAGTATAATTTATGTACAGAAGCTTATGCAATAAATATTTTAGCAAATGATACGATCTGCGTTAATAAGATAAGTGAATGAATTAATTAATTAATATATTCATTCATTTATTTATTTATTCATTTGCTCTATTAATTAATTCATTCATTCATTCATAATGATTGAGTCGAAGAAGCTAGAGCTTAAGAGGGCTCTCTGTTATGTTTTCTAGCTTGTTCCTCTTGTTAAGTTGAACTGGTTTGATTTGCTCAATTCATTCATTCATTCATTCATTCATTCATAATTTGCTCCTTGTTATGTTTTGTAGCTTTTTCCTCTTGTCTAGTTGCACCTTTTTGATTTGCTCCGTTAATTTGTATTAATTAATTCATTCATTAATTCATAATTTCACTGTTCATTAATTCATATTTACAGATAATATAACAGTTCAATCTGTAAATAAATTATTTGCGAAATTACTATATCTTCAATCGGGTAAAAAAAATTAATTTTGTCAATTATTATCATACAGCAAACAAAAACTAAATAACCAAATAACCAAATCAAATAAAAAATAAAAGCTTTGAATGAATAGAATACTTCAAAGATTGTATTTTTCCCCAAATATAGTGATTAGAGGTTTGTCAACCAGTAAAAGAATTTTAGTTTTAAACGATCTCACTCATATCAAAGAAGGACATAAAAAGGTAATTCATAGAAATTGAAGTTATTGAAAAATATTCATCGTTGTTCTTTTCATTAGAGAAAGCGATGGGGTCGAGGAATTGGTTCAGGTAGAGGAAAAAATTCTGGTCATGGCCATCAAAAGTCAAGATCAACACCAAGAGCTTTTGAGGGTGGGCAAACTCCATTATATAAAACACGCCCAAAGATAGGTTTTCATAACCACAAGTATGTACCATAATGCATATATTTTATTGCGATTGTTGTTGTTTGACTTTTACCTGACTCTACTTTGTATAGCGGCCTTGATTTGCAAATATTGAATCTGGATAGATTACAATCCTTCATTGATATGGGAAGACTTAAACCCAAAGAAAATATGTTCACTACTATGCGAGATCTTTACACCTATGGGTTAGTTAGTCAAGTGAAAGAAGGTATCAAATTATTAGCTAAGGTACGTTAAAATCAAATTGTATTCTGTATTTATTCGATAATTAACAATACCCAAATAATAATCGAAAGTGATCAATTCGTATTTGTAATATTTTTATGAAACGAAATATTTTCATATTAGGGGAAAGAAAAATTTAAATCTCCAATTCATTTAGAAGTATCATATGCATCTGCGGAAGCAATCAAAGCTGTAGAGGCTGCTGGAGGAACAGTTACTTGTGTACATTTTAACCGCTTAGCACTCCGTGCAATGATGAAACCTATTAACTTTATCTATTTTCCTTGGAGAGCACGTCCACCACCACGTATGATAGACTACTACTTGAATAGTGAACATTCAGGATATTTAGCACCTGAAATTCAAATAAGAAATATTAAATTATTCGGTGCTGCGACCTCCGAGCCAATGATGAGGAAAGAGCATGCAAATTATTTAGTTCTTCTTAGAAAAAAAATCGCTGATAAAGCGAATGGAGAGCAAACAGAAGAAGATAAACCATCAAAACTTACGGAAAAGAAAAAATGGAAACAAAATGATGCTATCTAATTAACTATATTAACTTTTAAGTAATGGTGCAATAATTGAACATATTAATTTTTTTGAATCGTAATGAAAATTCTATTACAAAATTGGTGTAATCTTTGTGGAATTTTCGAATATGTGATCATGAAAAGACAACAGGTACTGAACATAAATCTATTAAAAACCATCTGAATTGATATAAGTGATGAAATATAAAAACTATCTGAATTGATATAAGTGATAAGATCAATGAAATCGATTGCAATCTCGATTCGATTGTATTCATTAGTGAAATTAAACAAACTTAAGTTCTTGTGTTGAAACCTTTGCAATGAGTACATTCCGTACCAAGATAGTGAAATGATGAGATACAATCTTTTTCACAATCATTACACCATATTTTGCGATAGATGCATGGTTTTGAGACGCTATTTGTATTCATTGAACCACGCACCGCTTGACCATTAGCAAGTATCCAATTTGGAAAGATCCCATCATACATTTCCAACGAGTTGTTCTCCTTTTTTATGTCCATTATTTGGAACAGTCCGTAATTCGACAATAAAATATCATCTTTTTCAATCGATCCAATTATATCATCTGTCAAAGGCTGTAATTCTATAGCTCGACGCAAAACATCCCAACTTCTCGATACATCAGCCACAGTTTTGCGGCACAATGGACAGCGGTAATTGCCAGTTTTCATGGAAGCACGCCAACAATGCAAATGAGAAAAGTGTCCGCATATGAAGTTTGTAATAGTCTTTTGAGATGTGAACAAGGCCTCTAAACAAAATGGACAATTTTCTTCACGAAGCTTAACTTTTTTGAAGCATGAATGATTACTTGCATATTCAATTCCAACACAACAATCGCACTGATGACAATGAAACAATTGATCTTTTAAGCCAACACGACAGATACCACAATCTTCACAATGTGTTACGTCAACTTCTGTCCAAATATAGCATAAAGAGCAGTAGCTATTGTTAAACTTGGTACCACAATTGGGGTTAACACAAATTTGAGAAGGTTTTTGAGTTATATTGCATTCATTACATTTTATTGATTCAATTGCTGGTGGAGCAACTTCACATCCCGATTCTTGATGACAACGATGGCACGTATCAAATACACCACAACAGCTGAAGAAGAATGAGGAACATTTTTTATTAGGATAATGAGCACAAGAGTGATAAGAAAAATCACAATCATTTACTTGAACAGCAAGAGAATCTTTTTTTTTTGATAAATTTTGTTGATGTAGTAACAACAATTGTTTTCGTTTCTCTTCCTTTTCAGAATTTGAGAGAGTAATATCCCTATTAATGCTTAACAATGATTCTTTCAAGTCTGTCATGTAATAAAAAAATGAGTCAATAATCCAAATTATTTTATATCTTCATATGGAACTGGAAAATTTTTATGAACTGGAATATTTGGTGGTGAGCAACTAACGCTCTTTCAGCGATTTTATTAACAAAACAAATTTATAAAATGCTCGAAGTAATGCTCCAATAAACCAAAATTTGAATATTAAATAAAATAATTTTAATTTTATTTTAGAAACAATATTATATGCGAAAATAAGAATTTTGGAATAAGAGAAATAAGTTTAACAGCTTTATAGTAATGATGTAAATTTCAGTTCAATGAAAATAAAGTTACAAAAGTATAATAATAAACAAATTATTGACTTAGCTAAATTCTGGAATTATCCAATTACCTTTTTATCAAAATATCGAATAATAAATAATAAATCAAATATCAAATATCAAATGATCTCTGCTGCTATATCTGGATTTCGGTTGAAAGATTTCAACTCAAACATTATTCAAAAACTTCCCAAACTAGAGCCTAAATTATTTGGAAAAAAATTAAATGATGAATCTGCACATCCAAATGATGACATAAATAATGAGTCCACAACTCGCACCAGATCACTATCTTTCGATGAAGGTGATAAAAGTGTATCTATTCGAGACTGCAACGCATTAACTGAAAATGAGCAGTTGAAAAAAGCTCTTCGATATCGATCTCACTCAATCGAAAATTCAATAGAAGTCGTCGACAA
>VKHH01006743.1:0-15844 GCA_015144975.1 Epipyxis sp. PR26KG | reverse complement strand
TTTGTATGATTAAAATTAATAAGTGTGTAATAAAGTTTTTGCTGTGACTGTTCGGACAGCAACGTTCAAAATTCACCCAAATCCGCTGGCGCTGGATCAGAGTACCATCCAGCGGATAAAGATTCCAGCTTTTTTTACGCTGGATTTTACCGAACGGGCTCTAAAGTTTCTTTGCAAAATGCGTTACATAAATTGATATTAATGTCAGTAGACTATAGTTTCTAAAATGAATTCATTATGATGAAAAAACGGTTTAAAAACGTGCCAACCCTTCCTTATAAGTAAGTGCTGTTTCAAATTTTGTTTCTCCTAGCGTCTCGAAAATCACTCGTAATAAAAGAAGTAAAAACATGTGATGATTAATAACCTTTAATAATTATTTGGAAATCCGAAAAAAATGAGAATTTAATGTATAAATGAACAACTATAATTAATGTTAAAATTGAAATTTAACAAAATAAAATTCATTTTTAACATAATTTAAATCACGTTAAAATCTAATAATAAAATATCTTACACTTTATCAATTTCAAAAAATAACTTCAGGATATATTACAGGGGTGGGGATAAATTGAATGTGTGGTTTTTGAGGTTTGCGGAATTTCTTGGCGGATTGTCATTTCATATGTAAAAGTAGCAACAATATATTTGTCATTGTTTGTATCTTCAGAGTTTATTTTAACATCTAATTTACTGATCTAATTTCATTTTTTACAAATTCTTTTCCCCTGCTATGTTTTTTTGGTTTGGCAATATATGAATTTATTGTAAGAATTTATATATTAATACTTTCCACCATTATTTATCATAAATAATTGTTTTTAGGGTTGTGAATTTCTTGTGCAGTGCTTTTGAGGCGATGGACTGCTTCAATTATCACAACGTGCTATACAGTAAATTGAAGAAATCAAATCTATATGCACATTACCAGTTTGAATTCGAAACGATGGGTCTTTCACATAATGAGATGAAGATTTTATACTTTGAATTTTCTCATTTACTGTACGATCAGTCATCTCCAATTCATATTGATTATATTTCCAAATTTAAGCGGTGGACAAATGCTAAAACAGGCTGTGATAATATTCCTAAAGTTGAAAAACAAAATTCTGAACAACGCGATAAGAAGTTCTTACAAATTGGAATGCTATTATTTCTTCTTGATGGTAATTTACGAATTCGTTTGGCATATCGCATATTTTCTTTATTTGATTCGAGAAAATCTGCTCGAATTGATTTTGCTCAATTTGTTATGTGCTTATGGAATTATTGTACTTTATCTAACGATGATATGAGTAAGTTAACGATACAAAATTTATTAATTTTATGAAATTGACTAATATATATATATATATATATATATTTCAGAAAAATTCTTGTTTGATCTATATTCTTCAACTTTACCGAATGGTTCACGAGGTATTAACGTGTGTGATTTATGTTCAATTACTGAGGAACTGATGGGGAATTTTTCTCATAAGCAAGAAGTTATGGACTGGTCAGTATATAATGAATGACTTGGTGATTTTTTTAATCTTTTTTATATTTTATTTTTAGGATTAAAAATCTTCAATTTGAAATGATGAGTCTCAACGTGAGCGATGGTTTCATTGACATCACTGGTTTCCATACATTCCTCACTCGCTTTGACATAATTATGACTGTAGCACTTGAATTGCAATCATCATTACTTCAACTTTTGATTGACTTGCCTCCGAATCGAAATAATCCTTACGTTGTAAAACGAAAGTTTCTTTCAAATAATCATTATATTCCAATTCAAATTTTATTAAGACAGGTACTATTATTATTGTTTTACTTTATTAATTATCGTTAATTCATCATAATATATTTTATGATTATAGGATTGCAATTGGCAATCATTTGATTTAAGTTCATATCAAATCATGGTGAATGAAATGGATGAAATTAACATGAATGCAACGATTTCTGATTGTAATTTTATCAAATATGAAAAAATGTCTGATAGAAATGACTCTTCCAGTACTTCATTGAAGTCACTCACTCATAAAATCCAACCTACTGTCACTGAAAGCATGTCAAATGACTTAGAAAAACATTTTGTTGGAGGTGATATTTTATTTTTTGACAAAAATTATTATAAAATTTTCATAAAATATAATTTTTCTCATAACAATTTATTAGATATCAAACGAAAGCCAAGTTCTTCAAATAGTAAATCTGAAAATGTATTCAAAAAAGTGTATGCAATTTTGAATCGTTCTTGTATTTCGATGGAAAAAGTTGTTATTTCCAATCCATCTATTCATCCACCAAGTGAAACTTGTTTTCCTCTCTTGGAATTAACACCTAAAGAAGATGACTCTTCATCAAATGTTGATACAATTGATGATGACATTATTGATGACAAAAATAATAATGGAAGTGAAAAAACTTCACGTTCAACTGGTAAGATAATAATTACTATAATAAGACTTCCAAAACTGTGGGGCTCAATTATTTGAATTTACGAAAATAATAATTTGAAAGCAAAAATATTTTCGAATCAATTTACGGTGACGTAAGGTTTGATCTATGGGAACATTAAAGTTAAAAATTATGTCTACCCATTAAATCAAGTTCCCATTGATAATATTATCATCAACAAAGATATTCTTACCATTATTATTATTATTATTATTAAGCTGCTTAATTTCAAAAAAAATTATATATATTATTATTATAGTCTCAAGAAGTGTCTCATCTTATTTCGAAACGGATGATGAAATATGTTTGAAAAAAGATAATTCTAAAGATTATTTCTTCGATGAAAATCATCATTCAAATTATAATTATGATACCTGGGATAATAAACTTGAGAATATTATCATGGAAAGGTCTGAAAAGAATAAAAATAATATTTATTCATCTTCAAAAGAATTCTTTTTAAATTATGAAGTACCTCTTAAACTTCAACTTCATAACACAACACATGGAGGTACGGTAATTAATATCTATTATTATTGATCTAAACGGGTGACGGTTACTTCACTTATGAAATATATACATTATGGGCCATCCAAAATAAACTTTAACAGTGATGTTCGGTGAAGTTGTCTTTCAACGGACAAAAATCCACTGAAAAAAACAGACTGTTATTATAGAACGGGGGTCGGGGGTCTGCAGTGAATTTTGAATCATAAAAGCCTCTTTTTATTTTATTTTTTATAATAATAATAGTTATTATTTATTTTATTTTATAGGAAATATTTCCATTAATTCAATGGGTATTATGGAATTTTCATGTCTTGATTTCATTTGTAATTCTTTTTTCTCTTCATTTACATTCTAAAATGAAAATCATAAATCATAACTTTTTTATATAATATTATTCAGTATTATCAAAAAATAAATCTCACTTTTTTATATCATTTTTCAAAAAGTCAGCTTGATGACCCCTTCTTATATATATGGGTTTCAATATATCTTTTGAATAAAATTATGATAATGTGAAATAAAATTCACATTTTGTTTGTATTATAATTATTTGTTGCTCGTCTATTATTATTATTTTTTTATTTTATTATTATTTATTTTATTATTATTATTATATGATTGCGTGAGCAGAAAAAAACTTATTTCATATCTTTTTTTTTCACTAACATTATTATTTGTTATCTGAAAACATACTATTAATTTTTTATGTTCCTTCGTTTTTATTACTATTATAATAGCAATTATTACTCTTTTTAGTAAATTATGTTAATAATTATAATATAAATGAATGAATCATTGACTAATGGATGAATATACTGGATATGTGTATATTATCATTTTAGCTAATCAAAATGAAGATTATAAGGAAACTAATAGTGGATGAAGTTGATATTCTATTTTTTTTGAAATAAGAAATAGCTTCATTCCATTAGTTTTATTTAGAATATTCATGCTTACCCGTGATCACATGGATGACTGCGATGGTCCAATATCATGCTTTCGTGTTGTATAACATGGAGGAATGTGTCATTATTTATGTTGTATTCGAATAAAACTATCTTTTTTATTATGTTATAATCGATGTATCCATTAATTGTATTATTGATAAGTAAGTAGTTTATGTTCTATTATAATTATGTGTTATAATTTTTTTTAAATAATTAAGAAATGAAAATATATTTGAAAATGTTTATTAAAAGTTATAATTCATATAAATTATACTCAACAGAAAAACACAAAAAATACTCTCAAAATCATGCATACTTCTCCTGTCCTGTGATCACACCAACACCTGTCACATAAACTCACATCATACAAAAGTAAAAAAATATTGGAATAAGGTATGGTTTATATTAAAGCGTTATGCAAAATAACCTTTATTCTAATTTCATATTATTATTATCATAAAAATAATAAATATTCAAATTGGGATGATTATGAGTCAAAATGGAAGAGTTGTAAACCCATTTCGAATCATAGTCCTTTGGAGCGAAGAAAGTTTTATTTTCTAGAGTTTAAAAATATTATAAAATCTATTATTATTATTGTTATTATTATTATTGTTTTTATTATTATTGTTATTATTATTATTATTGTTATTATTATTATTATTATTATTGTTTTTATTATTATTAAAAGATCAAATATCTCTTAAAACAAAATTATTATTATTATTTATCATTATTATTAACCCTTACTATTTTTATTGCTATTATTATTATTATTGTTATTATTATTATTATTATTATTATTATTATTATTATTATTATTATTGTTATTATTATTATTGTTTTTATTATTATTAAAAGATCAAATATCTCTTAAAACAAAATTATTATTATTATTTATCATTATTATTAACCCTTACTATTTTTATTGCTATTATTATTGTTATTATTATGTTTATAAAATGGACTAAATGGAGGACTCGAAATATCAGTTGAAAATGATCGACGAATTTCATCTTCTAATCTAATTTCATCATATAAACTAAAGTCTTTCCCACTATCCAATGACCCAGAAGTCGTATCTGATCTGGTAACAACACCTAATGATAAGATATTCTTTTTATTTTTACTACTTGTGGATGCCTGTGATACCTGGGATGCCTGGGAAGGTATTGAATTATTACTTTTTACACTTCTATTTTCTTCATATTGATGCATTTGACTAATAACTTCCTCATCGAAATGAACTTTTACGACTTCATCATCTTTATCATCATTATAAATATTTCGATTATTTGTTGAAGTGAGACTGGGAAGAGCCCCCTCCACACTACCTCTTACTGTTCCATTATCATTTTTATCATTATTATCATTATTATTATTTTTAGAAATATTAATTATATTTAAATAAATACAAAATTGAATTGTTTTTTCAAATATATATTCATATGCACCAGGTGAAACACGTAAAAATATAACAAAATATCCTATGCCACCTGCTGGTAATAATATTACATATAAAAATAATAATATTTTCTGAAGGATTGAAGCTGAAGAATTGTATTGAAAACCATAATAACGTTCTGTTGCCTCATAATATGATGGTATTAATCTTACAATAACTTGTATAACAGGATAATATACTAATCTATAAAAAAAAGAATGAAATTAGCTAAAATATTATTAAGCAATACACTTTATTAGAATAATACCTGTGAATAAATGATTTAATTGGATCATTTCTGATAGTTGAATGCTTCTTCGCTTTAGCATCACGTTCATTTAATAAATTAATTAAATATAAACAAACGATTACATTAATTGCAATCGATAGTAACCGTATTGAGTAGTAAATATAAAATACAACTGTTGACAAAAATGGAAATAAAATGGCTAAGAGTATACACGGCAAGTTAATCATTATAAATATTCGATGAAAACTTTTCTCGATATTGTATGATTGTACATTTGATACGACATATCCAACAGTTACTGCCATTACATTCGTCCATAAACTTGCAGCTAATCCAGTTAAAATGCGAATTGAATTACAAATATATAAGAAATTTGTATTTTGAATAACTTGAAAAACTAGAGTTAAATCATATATCATTTGTGTTGCTGCCAACATTGTGATCAGTGTAAGATAGCAATTTCTTCTTTTCATTCCAAATATTACAGATAATGTGAAGAATGAGCATAGCACACTGAGTACTGATATTGTGCACAACACTATCAAAGAATAATCACTGGACAACGATGACATTATACAAAGAACTAAAGATAATTGCTATTAATACAATTCCAGAATTACAAATCACTCAGAAATCCATCAATTTAGTTTAGAGAATACTCTATTCAAACGAGATTCAGTTAACTTTATTAACCAAAAATCAAAATCTAAACCGCTCTGTTGCAGTTTTTTGTCGTTTTTTTTCTTGGGAATTTTCCAGCGGGGAAACCCAACACCACCTGGATTTTTAATTTTAAACCCATTTTGTAAAATATTATTATATGATAAAAGCTCTAGGAACAAAACAACGAGACACAAAATTTAATTGCTTTATTTTAAAAGTGAAATATAGTTAGTTTTCTAAACAAAATTGCATAATATTATGAGTCCAATTGATGTTCTTCTCACTCAAATCCCATACGTAAATCGCCCTCGTGTCAAGTCAGACATAAAGAGCTTGTTAACGAATATAAAAACTTTAAGACCAGAAATAGGAAATTTAAGTGAGTTAAGTAGTTTTTTATTGATTGGATATTTTTATGAAAGTTATTTTTAAATCTTATCAGTACATAATGATGGCCGTGAAGTAAAGTTGGTGCTAATGGCTGGAACAATTCCTATATATTTTCAAGGAGTACAGGTTTGATGTGATATTTCATATTTTATTATTTGTGGCATATTATTTATAAATATTTTAAACCTATTTCATTATTATTATAAACATAGTATTAATCATAATCAATAACTATTGACCAATAATTTTATGTACTATAGTATAACTTACCTATTGAGTTATTTATCCCGATATTATATCCCGTGGAACCACCGAGAGTGTTTGTTCGTCCAACTTCAAGTAAGTTCAACAAATTATGACCTTTATAATTTTTATTTTATTTTCCAATTATTTGTTTTAGACATGATGATAAAATCAAATCACAAAAATGTTGATATGGAAGGAATTGTTTATTTGCCTTATTTACATGAATGGAAAGATTCCACATCAAATCTTATTAATTTAATCTCTGCTGCATCAACTGTTTTCAGTGCAGAACCACCATTGTTCACCAAAACAGCTGTTCCTATTATTAAATCAGATTCGAAAACTAACTTAGCAACTGGAAATAATCCTAATACTAATATTGTAATTAATGCGAATGTAACTCCAGTTGCTTCTAACCGACCTACTATTACTACCTCTCCAACCACTTATCCTTCAACCAGCATTTACAATAACAATAATAATAATAAAATCAATAATAATAGTAATAATAATAATAATAATAATCCTATAATTGTCAATGATTCTTCTAATCGATTTTCACCCGTAATTTCATTTACTAACCCAATTCCTGTAAGCACTTCAACAAATAATAGCAACAATAATAATAATAATTTAATGTACATTCCAACTAGTTCTCCACCTGTTAACAACAAACCACAACAAAACCGTGCTAAATTAATTGATCAAATCACACCGAAACTATATCATGAATTACAGTTATTACAATTGACTGTAAGGGATGAATTAGACACAGAGTTTTTTAATGAAAGCATTCTTGAAAAATCATATAATAAAGGTAAGTTCGATTTTTTGTATTCAACAAAATAATATTTCTTCCATTACAACTGACCAAAGGTAGACATTTTTCTTATTTTGAAATTGTATTTCCAACCATAATCATCCAAAATAAAAAGTATATAGTTTGTAATCGGCATAGAGTCTCGTTTAAGTCCTATTAACAAAAGATTTTTGGTTGGAAACGCAGTTTTCGTTGATAAAGAAAAATATAAAGTTGACAATAGGTCAATTGCAACAGAGGAAGTATTCATTTTAAGGGTCACAAAATGGAGAAAAAACTAGTTTCTTGTTTTGTTAAAAATATCTTTATTATAATAATATTTTTATTTTAGGGAAAAAGAATCTTGAAGAATTAAAAAAATCAGAAATTGAAATAAAAGAAGCAATAGAATTAATAAAAGTAAAAATGGATGAATTGAAGAAATGGGAAGAAGAGCAAGCTGCATTACCACCAGTCAATACAGAAGAGTTATTGGTACCATATGATGATCTTTCTAATCAAATCGTGAAGCTGACTGCTGAAGTTAATGCGATAGGTATACATTATTATTATTATTATTTATATATATTATATGTTGGCATTTTTCAATGCCAACAAAAACAATTTCTTTACATTAAGCTCCTTAATTAATAAAATGTATATACTATAAATATTACTATTATTAATAACTTACATATTATTATAATTATTATTATTAAATTATAAAATATATTTTCTATGTAATGCAATACCCCTTCTTCTTCATTTTACTTATCTTGAATTCGAACACAATTTATTGTAATATCCATTTTCTAAACAAATTTTATAATGTTATTAATTTGATATAATTATAATATAATTATAATATAATAATATATAATTATGATATTATTATAGAGGATGCACTTTATTTTCTTGAACAAGCATTAATGAGTACAGATAATCCTTCAGTTGATTTGAATTCATTTTTAAAAGAATTTCGAATTTTAGCAAGACAACAGTTCATGTCTAAAGCGCATCTTATGAAAATAAATAAATTCCTCATTCAACAATATCAACAACAGCAATTATTGACAATTCCATCTCAATATCAACAATATAATAATAACAATAATAATAATAATGGTCAATTATATAATAATGGATATTCTATACCAAATCAAAATAATAACCATTAAATAATAATAATATCTTCCTTCATTTAGTGTGCAAGTTTTCTTGTACCGATACTGTATTTATCGCAAGAAAACGGCGTTAACTGCCTTTAGGAGCATTAAAAGGTTGGTTAACACAATTTTTTTGGTTGAAATTTTCGTTTTCCAATGAGAAACAGCTGTATAAATGGAATTGAAGAAGTATAGGTTTCTTAATAATAATAACAATAATAATAATAACAACAATAATATTATTAATAATAATAATAAGAATAACGATTATAATAATAACAATAATAATTATAATGATAATATAACAATAATATAATAATATAATAGTAATAGTAATAAAATAATAATAATAATAACAATAATTTTGATGACATCATAACAAAGCCCCCTATTGGAGTGTATTAAATTATGATTGTGATATGAACTCCAATAAAATATCATTTTCAAATCATAATTATCGTTTTTGATTTTTTATGTATATTAATATTATTATTATTTAAAAATAATCTCATTCTGATTTAAATTATGGACGAAAAAGTAGTTGTTTTTAATTTAATAATAAAAGAAAAAAACAAATAATAAAAGAATTTATTTTATTTAAGAAATATTATATTTTTTTAAATAAAAATTGATTCAATTATAATCAAATTACAATTATATTCCACTTGAACCTTGTCCTTCCCATATAGTACTCGAAGCAAATCCTATCAAATTCAGAATTATAATAATTTTTTATCATTTTTAATCCATTTTATAATCAATAATTAATATAATTAAGAAAAAATAAAAAAGTTATTCCATAAAAAGTTACTAATTTATTATTGAGCTTTTGTTTGCTAGAGGTTACCGATAGACACTGAGTAAAACAGCGCAATATAAGCTCAATATTTATGGTTATTATGATAATATTATCTAATCAGAGTGGTCAGATTGGTTTATATTATAATAAAAGTGGTCAGATTAGTTTATATTATAATAAATGTATAAATACCAACAAATATAATAACAATATTTAATATAATGGTTTTTAAAAAGAAATATTCTTAAAATAATAATTGTTTAACCTGTGTCAGAAGGTATGTCATCTTCCACTATCATTTTCTTCTTTTTATTACTACTGCTTGATGTTACTTGTTTACTATTAGAAGTAATTTTAGTATTATTATTAGTATTCACCAATTGTTTTATATTTGATTTGTTTTTATTATCATTTATAATAACTTTTTTCTTGGCTGGAGTTGGTGGGAGTGGTTTTCCTTTTCTTTTACAAATTCTATAATTTAATTCTTCTGCTTCATCATAATCAAGAATACCATATGCCAAACACCATTCTTGGGCCATTTCACTTTCTGGTTTTTGTTGATAAAGAGTCTCATAAAACACACGATCGCCATTCCCTTTGATGTAATGGATGTAATCATAAAAATCATCATATAATTAAATATTTAACTCCCCAAGAGATTATATATTTATCAAATTACTACAATTGATAATACTTAACAAAAAATATTGTGGAATGGAATTGTGGAATATTGTGGAATCAATAAATTAATAAATATATTATACATCAATACATCAATACATCTGATACCGAGAACTACTATTAAAATGGAAAGAAGAGTACAGTTTAAAATTGTCTACTACAAACTACAAACCTGGTGATGGTGTTGGATACTTTTGCCCTGGCTTAAAATCAGAAGTATTACCGATTGTATCAGAAGTATCTTCCTTACTTTCCATAATGATCCCAAATTTCCAAAACAAGTTACTACGGTAAGAGACTATATATATTAAATGATAATTCTCAAAACTAAACCTATAATTTAGTTATGTTAAATAATAAAATAATAACAACAGAGCAACTGAATATCAAATCAAGTAAATCTAGACAAGAAGAATAAGCTATATAACATAAGCGCCTAATTTCAAGTACCGTACGTTGAAATGAATGAATGAATGAATGAGTAAATTTAGATGAATAATCAAATTCAACCAAATCGTAGCAAATAAAAATCTGAGAAAAAGAAATAAAGTAGAGTCCTCTTATAAAATTTTAGTTATTATAGTTAAGTTGCAAAGCGCCTCACAATACAATATAATGAACACTAATTTTATACAGCTGTGATGTCTTCTTGCCCCTGCTGCGGTTTAACTCAAGAGAAAGTTCTTTTAGTTGCTGATAAGTATAATCTCCCTTTGATAGGAGGGAAATGCCAAAATCCTTTGGCTGATGGTACAGATCGAGTGTGTGGAAAAGCGCTTGGTGCCCATCCAACACAAGAAGGTATTACAGTTTGTATTTCTTTTGTGCACGAAATATTTTTGATTTTTTGCGAAATTTTAGCACGAACCTAGTTGTTAGTTACTGTACATCTACTACTTACTGCATTTTTACCTAAAAATGAGTTTTCTAACACTTGTTTTCTTATGAGTGTTATTATTGTTTTGTTTTTAATTCGCTTTTGATCTTGCTTATTCAATTAACTTAAGCTCGAAGATATGAGGATCGTATCGAGGTAGCTGTTGTTGACTTCAGAACTAAGGAAAGAAAATCGTTGATATATTCCAAGAATGGGACATTTGCACAGTTCAGAAGTGGAGTCTATAGAAAGTTTTTGTTATCTGATTTCAATTTTAAGCTGTATGAGCTGAAACCGAACGATTCTACCAACAAGACTGAACTTTGTAGCTCGAACTATCATGAAGTAATAACGAAAATCAATGAATCAGTTGAAAGAAACGAGACACCATCTACAATTATTTTATCGACAGAGACAATTAGTGGCATATTATGTAGGTGGATTCCAAGTATATGGTACCACAACAGATTGGGCAAAAGTGTGGTACAATACTTTTCACAAATATTTTCATCTGCAAAACCACTTCTATTAAAACAAGGTATCATCAAATAATCTTATGTGCGAATGCAGTTGACACATTCACCTGCTTTCAACACTGTTGTTGGTAATTTGCAAACAGTTTCATCCTTGGTGGAGACAAATTTGATGCAGAGAGCGGCCAACGGATCTTTTGGTCGCAAAGAAGATCTTCCATTCATTTGCATTATAAATCCACCTCGTCATGGGAAATCTTTATTATTGGACACCTTGTTTAAAACATCAGACGATGTTCTTGTCATCTCCATAACTTATAATAATAATACTTCTTTCACGAGTGAGGAGCTGAATTCAGTAGATACGGCTTTGAGCTATTTCTGGCTTAGAGTTTTGAAGTCTCTTGTTAACCATAACAGCTCATTGAACGAATTATTTATCACGTGTTCACGTGATAATATTAATCCAAATTTGCAATATATTAGAAATCAAGCAACTCAAACCCTGAAACCAGATCCATTTCATACTAAGAACGGATTGGAAAAACATGTGTTACTCGCAGTTGACGAATTCTCATTGCTCACAGATTTGGCCACTTCTATTTGGACTCCACAACAACAAAAAGATTTTATAAGTAAACTGCACAACGTCAAATCTGTCGGTTCAGTTGGTGAAAGCAAGCCATTTTTTCAATTTGTTTTCACTGGTTTCAACCGTGGAATGACAGATATTCTGCAATCATCAGCTGTTGTTGAGACATACACAATCAAGCTGTGCAGTTTTACGTCGTCGAAACTGCTTTTAAAACATATTTACAACTGCTACAATGAGAAGAAGATCAATAGTATGCCTGTTGGATTATTTGAGGTGATTAAATCAGTGCCTGGATTAGTTGGTGAATGGGCTCACAGAGTAAAGAAGGAAAACAAATTTGACGATAGTATCACAAGTTTTCATAAAGGCATCATTTGGCTCGAGCGAATTATTGATAGCAAAAATAGAAGAAACAATTGGATATTGCTCCTCAAATACTTGCTGTTTCTGGAGAAATCGTCAAGTCAGAATATTGAACTTAAAAAAATTAAACTTGATCAGCTTGGAGTTGAGTTGGTGAAAGCTGAGATTGGTGTGTATGGTGATGATATTGTATTCAATCCAGTTTGTTTTGCTTTGTTGGTTCTCAATGTCACTGTCGATGACTGTAAATCTTGTGGCGTTGGAAAAAATGATGAATGGGTGGAGAAACTACTTCCAGTTTTGCAAAAAACTGTTGGAGTATCAGAAGCAACAAAGGCGGGAATTAATAAAAATGGGGAAGATTTTGAACAGTTTGTGATGTTGTGCCTAGAAGTGCGTTTGATGTTGATGTTTGAGTTGTTTGGCGACAGTAAAATGCAGCTGAAGACTACGGAACAGTGGCTTTTGCCGGGTGTTGTGTTTGAGGGAAAAATTAATTCACTAGAAATCGAGTCGCTTGTGCTGTTTCACTCAATAACAAAGAGTACAGAATTGACTCAACTGCTGCTCACTCCATTATATCATATATTTCCAGTGGGGTTGGAATCTTTGAAAGAATCAAAATTTTCTTTAGATAATATAACAGATGGAGTTGAGAGATGGATGAAGTCTGTTGGAAATCAGGTGTATGATCTAATTCCATGTGATCAATTGAACAACAATGTGATCAATGTTGGTTGCAGAGTTGTTCACCACGTTAAATTGGGTGTGGTTATGCCTCGGAATCAACCAGGTGGAAAAAAAGATGTTGCCAAAATATCTGAAAAACAAGCCAAGCAGTTGATGCTCCTGATAAAGAACAAGCTTATTCAACAAGAAATAGGTAATCTGTCATTTTATCTTACTTTGAGTTGCATGTTGTGTTGATCAACAAAATTTTGTAGACTTTTTTGAGATGAAAGTAAGCACACAAGAGGTCAGTTCAATGATGATTAACTTAGAAGTGTCGGATTTGGATGAAGAAGATGGTTCTTCTGATGAAATTGTGAAGTGGTGGTACAAGATATCGGGTCTTTGCCGGAGTTTATGGAAAGTTATTTCAGAGAAACCTGAAGTCAGTTTTTTTGGTACAAGCAAAGGTGCTGAAGGATGTGACTTCATTGGTATTTGGCATGAAAATCCTGTTGCTGCCCAAGAAGAATCATTAACCTTAGGTGATGGAATAGTCGCTAGTTCTTCACATTTGGTCACACCACTGCCCAAGCTACACATTGCTGCGATTGAACTGAAGGATAGACTATTCACAGCTAATACTGAATGGACAAAGAAAGCTGAATCACTGACTGGTCACCGGTCAGCACTCAGATGGATTCAAATTTTTATGAGCAAATTTGAAGTTGTCCTTCACATCGTTTTCGCTGGGCGTGAGCATGATTAAAAGATGATTGTTGATTGTTTGCCTTAGTTTGTGTGTGGTTTCAGTTGTATTATCTTTTTTCCTATTATTTTTTTATTGTCAGCAGATCTTCTATAACCCGGTAACTGGAACTCAAATCTTTCAGTTTTGTTTGATAAATAATTGAAAACAGGATAATAAAACATTAAATCAAGTCTAGTTATTAATCATTTTCATCTTATTAATTGGTATTAGTTTTGATGTTTAAATATTTGAATTTTTATTTTATCTTATGATTGTAAACCTGGAAGCCTGTTATCCTGCTGGAACCTGGAACAGGTGTTAAAAAAATCCTAAACAAAAATAAACAACAACAAAAAAAGAAATGCAAGTAGCATGTTCCACTGTGATAAGAACTTAAAAATTTACAATATAGCGTAGCCTACAGATTACAGATATATTTGACTGATTTGACTACAGTATTCAATGATAATGAAATCACTTACGTTTCTTTTTTTCTTTTTTTCTTTTTATCAAGTTATTGTAACAGCTCATCAACAAAATTCCCAACATCACCAATCAAATGGAAATTCAGCATTGCAAGCAGTCAGTAACAGTAATATTGAATCAAATATTCAAAGTGATAATATTGGAATAACTTCTTCTGAACATAGCAATGAGGTAGATAATTCTGGAATTATTTAGGAATCATTACATTCCATATGATAGATTTCGTCTATGCTTTTATCGAATCTAAATCAATTAATTCCTAGTAACTTTATTATTAAAAGCTTCAATTTACCTAACAACTTACTTGCATCTTCTTTGTTATCAATATTTAACTAGGTTTTAATCCAAGAAACTACTGTTAGTATGCAAGAGCGTTTGGATACTATTGTTCGAGCATTTAGCCATTTACCTCCAGATGAATTAGCACGGTTTAATATTGATTTAAGCATTCCTATCAAAGAAGGAAGTCAAGAAGCATCAAATTTAGTCGAAGCATGGCAATTAAGGCAATCTGAACTTAAGGAAGCTATGAAAAATCAATTAAAACCAGCAGAATATATGACAAATATTATTAATAAACTCTCTCCTTGGGAGAACAATAATAACTCTGAGTTACTATCAATTGATGAAAAATACCAATTATTTCATGATTTAGAATCTGTTTTAACTGACATTGACATTGCCAGAGATTTTCATACAATCGGAGGATGGAAGTTATTTCATTCATTATTGCAACAGTACAGGTATGAATTATATTTATAATAATATAATATTATATTAAATATTATTAATATTATATTAATAATAATATTATTTTAATTTTCCTATTATTATGATGTAGTTCAAAGGATGAGTCTGTAAGTGATCAAGACAAAAGAATGGTAGTAACAATGAGTGCATGGTGCATAGGAACAGCTGTTAAGAATAGTTATGATTATCAATTATGGACCCTTGAAGATAATATATTATTATCTTTGATTCATATTCTTCATAACGAAACGAATTATTATAATAATCATTATAATAATCATTATAATAATGATTCCAATGAAATGTCAAAACGTGTTTTATACGCTATATCATCAGCTGTTCGAGGAAATGTTGATGTTCAATCATTTGTATTGAATCATACTTCATCCACTAATCAACCATTATTTCTTGAAACATTAGAAAATATTATAACAAATTATAATAATTATAATATTACTAATAATAATAATAACAATAATAATAATAATAATAATAATAATAATAACAATAATAATAATAACAATAATAATAATA